>ML813453.1:6729-50863 GCA_009831015.1 Picea engelmannii | reverse complement strand
TGTACCTACCGTTGGTTCCCTTGTTCAGTCTTTTGACAAAGTTGGCCACTTCTTCATCATCTTCTGAGACATCGTTGTTGCTGCTATATTCCTCTTGTTCCTTTTTCTTTTGCTTTGATCTTTTGGATGCTTTGAAGGCCGCTTGTTTTACATCTGGATTTTCCTGTTCAATTATCATCTCATATGCTGTGAAGATTCCATGCAGTTCATCCATGCTTATTGAGTTTAGATCCAATCTTTCTTCTAGTTCTGATATCTTAGGGTTGAATCTCATAGGAAGAGATCTTAGTACCTTTTGAACAATTATAGATTCTTCGATTTCTTCTCCCAATCCTATGATTTCATTCATTGTTTCATCGACTCGTAAGAAGTAGGTTGTGATATCTTCATCTTCCTTCATTTTTAGTTGTTCGAACTAACCTCTGTAAGTTTGAAGCTTTGCTTCTTTGACTTTTAAATCTCCTTCATAAATATTTTGAAGCTTGTCCCAAATCGCTTTAGCATATTTACAATGTGCAACTTTGGTGAATATCGTATCACTGAGACCATTCAAAAGTGCATTTTTGTCTTTGGAATTATTCTCACCGAGTTTCATTGCTTTGTCATTTGTTGGTGGAACTGTTGGTGTTGTGTATCCATCTACAATTGATTGCCAACTTGAAATCCCTGTGCCTGTATATATGTCTTCATCCTTATTCTCCAAAAAGCATACTTATGTCCATCAAAATGTGGTATTCCATTTTTATACGAGTTGGTACTCTCCATGATCTACCTTTTACTGGTTAAACTGATTTTCGAAGGAACCTGCTCTGATACCAATTGTTGGATTATTGAGAGGGGGGGTGAATTAGTAATACCGTAATTATAATCCTTTTTCTTCAAATGTTACATCAATGTAGAATTATTAACCAATAATGAGTAGTAAGAAATAAACAATCACAGACATACACAGTACACCAGTGTTTTACGTGGAAACCCAAATCGGGAGAAAATCACGGAATGTTTTTTCTTATATGTCTTGAAGAATTACATTCATTGGAAGCACCAACTTCCTTTGTTTTCTAGCTACAACTGGAAGGAGGCTCCAACCCCCTAGTTTCTCAGGCCACAACCTGAGGGAAACTCCAACTCCCCAATTCTCTAGCTACAACCAGAAGGAGGCTACAACCCCCAATGTTCTCCATCTACAACTGGAAGGTGGCTACAACCACCTGCCCTTGCCCCGTCCTGCCACAAGTAGAAGTAGAATGATGGAACCACTGTCACACTATCACTGTGAGATATACCACTGTAAACCTGTACCAATAAATTTGAACCATGCATCAACTTGTACCTCAACCTGTAATCAAACTGTACCATAAACAAGTGCATCGACCATGCACCAACCTGTAATCAACCTGTACCATAAACAAGTGCATCCACCATGCACCAACCTGTAATCAATCTATACCATAAACAAGTGCATCCAACCATGTACCAAGTATGTACCAATCATGTGTCAACTACTCATCAACTATGACTCATCAATATGTACCAACATCATCAACTATACACCTCATGTATGTGCGCCAACTTATCAACTATTTGTCTCAACCATGTACTCAACATGTACCACAACCAAAATCCCTCATCAACTTCATCATCCAAATCTGATTTGTAGATCTGTAATAGACCTAGTGTATATGATCGCATTCCTGCAAACCTTTCTTAACTTTAAAAACAAGAGACTAGCATTTTCATCAAACTTTTCTTTAGTCTCACATGCCTAGTTTTGGATTAGTCAACAACCCTAACTTGAAGTAATCATAACTTTGAACCTGTAATGTATAAATATATGAAACTGATACACAATGTTATCAGTGTTTTTTGTGCAATTTCCCCAATTTTCACTACTTGGAACCTCTCAAAAAAGGAGTTATAGAAAAAATGGCATACCTTGCTGAATTTTGGCTTATTCTAGAGAGTGACCTTGTAGAGCATGCCCCGCACAAAATATTTGATGAATTGATATGAAACTATTACATAGAATACTAAATAATGTACCATAACCAACACATTTTGTCTCACTGAATTTGGATCTGTTATGAAGAAGTTATGACGTTTTTACCCGAAACACCTGAGTTTGACTAGTTTCAGGACTGGCCACAAACCCTATTTTCCACGGAGTATAACTCCAAAAATACAATGAACCACAAGCTATTTACCACAGATACATGGATATGTTTTCTCACTTGCATAGCAATTTCATGGTCTGGATCATTATAAAAAAAAGGTTATAGTGAAAATGGTGATCTTACTTGTAAATAACATACCTTAGAAAGCACCATCAAAATAATTTATCCTTCCTTGCATTTTGGCCTTCTTTTCTTCACCTTCACTCAGAATTCCAGTTTAGATATCCTTGGTTACCTTAGAAACATATAGATATTCAATATTCTCAAGTTTTATTCAAATGAGAGAGACTTTCCTCTTATTTATACTCTCGAAGTAGCTTCCTTAAAAACATATTCTAGGTCACTTGGCCCACTTTCCTTATTTTAGGGTTGGGTCCACTTCTAATTTTCCATTAAATTTATTACTGAAATAATTTATTTTGTATTCACTTTGAATTATAATACACTCATCACTTAAATTTATTATTTACCTTTTAAATCTCTTAAACCACTTTGACTACTTTGACCTTTTAGGGCTTCTAGATGACATATGAGGGTCCTCCAACTTCATAAGGCCATACCTCTCAATCCGTGAGGAGTTATGTGACGTTCTACATACCACCATAAATGGAATGATATGTACTATCTGTATAGAATAGTATTATCTGAAAATATATCATAACTTATACCGTTACCCATCAAACAAACTTGGGTCCATTACCCAAACCTGGGGTCTCCAACTTCTCATGGTCATAACTCTCTAACCATGAGGAATTATGTGACGTTCCACATACCATCGGAAATGACATGACAAGCACTATCCATCTAGGATACTTTCCCTAAAAAATTCACTTTCCTTCATCTCAATATTCCACAATTAAGCATGGGTTCTCTTACTCCACAAAGTGTCTTCCCGTGAGGGATTTCACCATAACGGGACCACTTTGGAGTTCATCCATATTTACTTCTTATCAACCACAAAAAAACAATAATGAGTCATATTTACATCAAACAATATTGGGTCCATTACCTAAACCTTTGTGCTACAGGGCTTTCTTCAAGGGTTGACATCAATGACAACCAACCTCAATCAACATATTTTGATAGAATTTTAAACATCCAACCCTCAGGAAGACCTATTTGATTAGAGGTTCAGCATAAAAAAAAATGCATATCGTAAGGCTCGGTCCTAACTACACTCCCACCCTTGTGAGACTTATTTTGTTGTGGTGTATCCATTTTCTATAAACAGGAGGAAAAACATTACAATAATCTGAGAGATATGAGAGGCCAAACAAGGAAAAAGGTCTTAGGGTTTGAATGATGGTCTTTTTCAAAGATGGATTATTTTAAGGCTTCATAGTTTTCCTTCCTATTTGACTTCTGAATTTATGGAAGGGAAATTGTTGGCTAAGAAGGAATAAAACCTTTCAAGAAAATGGATCTGCAAGGAGGAAGCAACTGCCAAATTTTTAAGCTAATAATTCACCATCATGCAAGGTCATCACCATTTTAATCAACAAGGCTCTTTAAATTTTCAACGTTCTAAAAAATTGATTTGATCCTATAACAGGTAGAGGGATAGAGTGGAGAGGTTTAAGCACATAGTGGAGGTAGTGACATGTTAGACTAGTGGTGGCATAGGGGTGATGGTGATTGTTGTCTAATCATGTGATGATATGAAGGTATAAACCAAAGGTATGAACCAAAGGTATGGGCCAACATTCAACCTTACATTTTATTTGTGCTAAGACCAAAGAAAACCATAAGGATGAAATCAAAAGTAAATCTTAAACAAGACTAAAGATAAAAAAAATTAAAAACCTAAGGATGAGTTTGACCCATAACAACTTCATGTGACCCTTAGCAATTTCATGTGATAACAACTTCCACTTAGATCAAATCCATCACTTTCACCTGGATTTAATGCTCTTATTAATTCTATTCCTAATCCTACCCAGGGTCCATCTGAAGGACCTAGTCTGTTTATTCCACCTGAGTATAATGTTGCTAGCAGTTTCATTTCTACTCCTACTCAAGTTTTACCCGGGGGGGGCTAGTTTTCCTCCGCCGCTTGGAGGATCTAATCACCTTGGCCCAAGTAGATCCAATTTACTTGGAGGCACAAGTCATTATGTTACTTCTGGTTATCAGCTTCCTGTTGGAGATCAACCTCAAGTTGGGGGACAACCCCAAGTTGGGGGTCACAACCCAATTTATGGGCAGTATATGCCTGGATTACAAACCCAACCTTGGAATTTTCCTTTTCAAGGAAATCAACAAATGCCTGGGAGGAAAATTACTCAATCAAATTATTTTGTACCCTCTAATCCCGTAAAACCTTATCCAAGCATTATAAATCCCACCTGGGGTCAAGTTTCCCAATCTTATGCTCCTTTCTAATGTGGCATGCCAAATCAACAAGCAAATGTTGGCTACTTGACTCAAAATCCTCCTCAACTGAATTTGAATGGACCCTCTAACTATGTACAAACTTCTTATGTTCCTATTGGTATACCTATGGGATTACCTCCTCAAAACTGCCAGTTTCCTCAGGTCAACAGACAATTGTCATTTCTAGCTACTTTGGATTTATCAGAATTGTCTCAAATTTTGAATGATCCTATCCTACACTCTCCTTTTTGGTCGTTTATACCCGATAAACTACCTTCAGACATTCCAAAGTTTTATGGTCGACCAGGAAAAGATCCCAACAATCATGTCATGACTTTTCATCTTTGGTGTTCATCCAACTCCTTGATGGATGACTCCATATGACTACGAATTTTTCAACACACTCTGACGGGTTCGGATGCCAAATGGTACATCGAATTTCCTAGAGTTTTCTTTAATGATTTCAACACCTTGGCCATGGAATTCTTGACACATTACCAGTTTTCGATACAATATGAGACAGGAACGGAAATTTTAAGTTCATTTGAACAATCATCCTCTACCCACATCTTTGATCATATTCATGAGTGGAGGAGGAGATGATGATTAATAAAAGTTCCCCTTCCTGATCAATTGTTGGTTGAGTGGTTCACAAAATCACTCATCGATCCTATAGCCCATGATGTTTCCATGGCAGGTGTCGTCACTAAAGAACATGCAATTAGTCATGCTCAATACTTGGATCTTGTGTATTCTCAAATGGGCACATTATATGACTTGATCCCTGATGCTCCTCGCCCGTATACAACTCCAACCCCAACGCTTCTAGTAGCATCTCATGTTGTTGATGGTGTGATTGACACTTTTCATGTTGAAACTCAATTCAATCACGTATATCATTCCAATCCCAAACCTACTACTACTAGTGTAAAAAATGTTGCTCCTCCTACTCCCTCTCCTGGTAAAACCTCTGAGGTGAATATGGTTCAGTCTACGACTACAGATAAATATCCAAAAAAAAAGGGAAGGTTAAGAATAAAGAGGATAAAACTAATAATCAACAACCAAATAAACCCAAAACTCAACCTGTTGATGATAAAGAAAAGAAAAAACCTCGTTATCCTTGTCTTATCTATGGCGAGGACCATTACACAAAATATTTTATGAGGCATGCATAAGTTACTAAGTTCCTCCAAGGAACCGGGACTCCCCCTACGCCTGCCATTTTTTCACAACCTTTTCCTTCTAAACAACAGGCCCAATTGGTTTTTCATGACCAACCTTCTCCCTCTACCATCTCTTATGTACTTATGTGTACTGGTGACTCCAAGAAAAATGAATTTGTGGTTGCTACTCAAACCAAAGATTACTCTCCTTCTAAAGATAAAGTTGATGATCCACCTCCTTTGTTGGATCAACCTCCTCCATCGGCTCCACCTCCCAATGGTCCTCTTCATATCGAACGACCTAGTCCAGATACAGTTATTTGTCCCCCTCCTAAGGGCGTCATTCGTAAGTCATCATTTAACCCACATGCACTTGCAACTCAAAAATGCAGTATTGTAGAAGTTCTTGCACATGCACCTTATGTGATGTCGGCTCTCGAAGTCCTTCAAATTTGTCCTACTCAATGAAAGGAATTGTTAAAGTCTATTCGTCGAATTGATCCTATTGATACGAATTTGATAATGTTTGACTTGGAGGATCACATTCCAAGACTCCTTGATCAATTAACTTTTCAAATACAAGTAATTGTAGAAAATAAGAATATTTGTTGAATAGTTGTTGATGAAGGTGCTTCAAATTGCATTATGTCCATCACCTATTAGAAATCCATTAGTTCTCCATCCCTTACCGAGTCACACAACACATTAAAATATTTTAACGGTATAGGGTTTAAAGCTTATGGTGTTATTCTTGCATTATCTATTGTGTTAGAAGGAAAATAAGTTATTGTTGAGGTTGAAGTGTTTGATGCACCTCTTTATTACACCCTCTTACTTGGACATAGTTGGATTGATGATATGCGATCAATTTTTTCTACTCTTTTCCATGTGATATGTTTCCTTTGCCAAGGTAAATTCGTTATGGTAGATCAAATCACCTTTTTTAGTTTTGATTCACGCATTAGTAATGTTCCTTTCATAGCGAAGACACCTCCTAGTTATGAGAATGTCGGGGTGGGTATTTTAAAATATTCCTCGTTAATGGGAACTTTCCCCATCCCACCACCCGATGTTCCTCCTCCTCTTGTCACTTCTATTAACATTATTTTGACCATTATTAGTAAAATCCCTGAATCATATGACCCATGGATAGCCCCTAGCTTGGCAGAATGTCTTCGTTGTGGAGAAAAAATGCATTTAAGTCTGGTAGAATTGGCCTATCAAGATATTCAATCGACAACTCCTTCTCCTCATTCTCTCTTAGATACGTCTCTTGATCCATTTCACATGATATTTCATACTGATGAAACAATCATGGTAGTTATGTCTGTGGAAGACACACCATGGGATGGTGGACATCATCGTTCTATACTCTTCCTGGAACCCAAGACCATCGCGAGTTACTAGCGGATTTCAAATCCATCTAAAGTCATTAATTTCCCCCCAGTTCCTGAACCAACGCATGATGTTTTTTATGAAGGAAACTTGGGAAATATTTCACCCACCATCCCACTAGATATCTCAATTAAGACTGGAATTGTGGAAACTGTTCATATAGGTGCCTCATGTTATCCTGATGAGATCCAAACTTACAATGCCCTTTTTCAATAGTTTTGTGATGTATTTGCATGGAGTTACGAAGAGATTCCTCAAATTGATATAGATATCATTGTACATGAAATTAAGACATACCTTGATGCTAAGCTCGTTCGACAACGACTTCGCCTAGTTCATCCACAAAAATTTGTTGCAATCAAACTTGAAATTGAGAAACTTCTTAAGTATTTTTGTCTACCCTGTAGCATTGACTGATTGGGTGTCTAACCTTGTTCTAGTCAGGAAGAAACAAGGAATGATATGTGTTTGTCTTGATTATAGAAAAATTAACAAGACTTTTCCTAAAGATAATTATCCAACCCCTTTCATCAACCAAATCATTGACGATTGTGCCAGTAGTGAAATATTCTCTCTGATGGATGGCTTTTCCGACTATAATCAAATCACTATTCTACCCGTGTATCAACATAAAAATGCCTTTATTTTCCCTTAGGGGACCTTCACGTATCGTAAACTCCCTTTCAATCTCAAGAATGTTGGTGTGACTTTTAAACGCGCCATGTCTTATGATTTTCATGATATTAAGCACATTTTACAACCTTACCTTGATGTTTTACCGATGCATTCCATGCATCATCAAGATCATATGACAAACTTATGAACTATTTTCCTCCGATGTCAACATTACCGCATACGATTGAATCCACATAAATGTGGTTTTGTGTGGAGTCCGAACGAATTCTAGGATTTATTTTTTCCAATCATGGTATCCGGGTGGATCCTTTGAAGGTTGATGCCTTTATTAACCTCCCTCCTCCTTCTACCTTACGTCATCTCCAAAGTTTGCAAGGGAAGGAAAACTTTCTACCACAATTTATTCCCAATTATGCCAAACTAACAAAAGGTTTCACTCGAATTCTTAAAAAGGGTCAAGATTTTGTGTGGGATGACACTGAAAACAAAGCCTTCGATGCTTTGAAACTTGCATTAAACCACACACCACTATTATTTCCCCTCAATTATAGTCGAGATTATTTTTTATATTTGGTTGCTTCATATCATACCATTGCCATGGTTCTGGTCCAAGAGGATGATTCACATGACAAACATGTCATTTAATATTTAAGTCGGAGTTGTACAACCTCCAAAATCAAATATATGCATGTGGAGAAATTATCTTTGGAAATTGTTCAAGTTGTCCAATGTTTTCATCACTATATCTTATTGCGCAAAACCACGATTATTTAAGATTGCAACCCTATGCAACATTTTCTTACATGAAAATTGTTGGGGGGTAAATTCTCCAAATGGATAGTGATTCCCTAGGAGTTTGATTTGGAATTTGAGAAAGCCAAGTCAAAGAAATCTTTGGTCTTTGTTGATTTTATTTGTGACCTTCCCTCAACTGATACAAAAAATGTGGCAGACGATTATTTTCCTGATGAATCTCTCTTTATGATCAGTTATGATGACTTATGGTATGGATACATCATCATTTATCTCCAAACCCAATCTTTCCGGCCTGATATATCTCGTGTAGATCATTGTCGTATTAGGTATCAAGCCCATCAATATATTATCCTTGGTGATACCCTTTACCATTGTGGTATTGATTCCATATTTCAACGATGTATACCTATGATGAATATGAGAAAGCATTAAATGAATGTCATTTTGAAGAATGTGGTTGTCATATGTATGTGTATGCCACTACCCAAAAGATCCTCCAAGATGGTTATTTCTAGCCTTGGTTGTTTAAGGATTTTATTATTGCAGTTCAGAAATTCCACGCTTGTCAAACGTATAATAATAAGATTCGATCACATCTCGCTCCTCTTTATCCTATAGTTTATGTTGGTCCATTTTCTAAATGGGGCATTGATTTCATGACATGTAACCCTCACTCGGTCGGGGGGCATGGATACATTATTGTAGCTATGGATTATTTCACTAAGTGGGCTGAGGTGATGCCTACATTTTATAACACTGGGAAAACTACAACGCTATTCATATTCAATCATATCATCACTAGGTTTGGTGTCCCTCAAGCCATCGTGACTAACCATGGAACCCATTTTTGCAATTTTATGATGTCTGAACTTACCGATAAGTTGGTTTTGTGACATGAAAACTCAACCCCTTATTATCCACAGGCCAATGGCCAAGTTGAAGAAATCAAAAAAAAATTAACCACTATGCTTCGAAGGCTGGTAGGGATTCATAAGTAAAGTTGGAATACAATGATTTTTTTGGCATTGTTGGCCTATCAAATGTCAGTTAAATATGCTATGGGGTTCACGCCTTCCCAACACTACAGCCGAAGAAGAATGTCTATTTTATTTAATGCAATTAGATGTGACTCACCGTAATGTTGCGTTATTCATCGAAACTTAGAAGAAACGTGTTAAATATCAATATGAAAAACATGTCAAACCTCGTGTTTTTTCTGAGGGAGATTTGGTTCTCCTTTATGAACAAGACCATGACTTATTGGGGGCAGGTAAATTCGAGCCCATGTGGTGTGGTCCTTATATCATTAAACGAGTATTAGAGAAAGGGGCTTACGGTCTGGTAGATTACGATGGAATTCCTTTGTGTGAACCCATAAATGGGATTTACCTAAAGAAGTACTATACTTAAAATATTTTGCATGAGTGTTTTGTACTTTATTGTATCATACTCTAGTATGTTTTTTGTCATTTCTTTTTCTGCCTTCAGACTACTTACCTTGCCTCGTGCTTGGTTTCTAGATGTCAGCATTATCGCTACCTTCTATTGGCTTTGTTGATGCTTCTAGTCACATACTCAAAATATAGCATCCATTGCATGGGAAATCTATACCCCTACGGATGAGTTGATCAGTCTACATGGTATTTTCCTAGGTCATGCAACTAATAATATTGTGGAATATAGTGCGGTCATTGATTTATTGACTGATGCTATTTCACTTGGTATTCTCCATATAATTGTACAACTCGATTCTCTGCAATTGAGCAATGTTTATTCCATCTGAAGTCCTACGTTGTTACGGGTATACTTGAGAATTCACCTCTTGGAAAGAAATTTGATTACATTGAATATCAACACAATCCTAGATATCTAAACACATTAACATATGCATTAGCCAATTATGTTTTAGATAGACATTTGCACCATTTATAAATCCAAACATGCACATATAAAGACAAGTAATCCGGTAGAAGTTTTATACTATAACGTCAAAAGTTACAAAATGTGTATGCCCTAAGACCAAAATGGTGAAGCACATGGCTTCATATAAATATGTATCAAGGATGTTGCTCATGATAACAAACCACTTCATGTGCTACACGATAGAGTAGTCGAGCAATGGATGTTGACAAACCAACAGTATGGCATTGGTAACGTCAAGGTAACTCATCCACAATGATGTCATGGATGCTCATAGTCAATCCCTCGAGGTTGTGTTCGATCTCTTAGAGATCATCAACTCCTACCCCTCGACCTACCACTACACCTATCTCTCCATGTATCTAGATCAAAGATTATCCTAGAGGCCTGTAAGGTGCCACATCTGTATTGTTGAGAGCTTTTGTGGTGCAGGCCCCCGACCCTCAGGCCGAGATCCGCTCAGGATCGTTATAAATCTTCCCTCCTGAGTCTGATTGACTCTTTGATTTTCCCCACAGGGAATCCCTCACACACACGACGATGTATCCACGGGTCCTTATGAGTATGGCCTGTGTGATCAAACACAAAGCATCACTCAAATATCCTGACCTCAATAATATGATCGTGCCCTTTTCCAAATCGGGACTTCGGATTTCACAATTTCACGATTTTTGTTGTCGAGTTTCTGGCTCTTCAACCCACCGAAACTTGAAATTCCAAAACGCCTAAATCTTCGGCCGCATCCTCCTCCACAGCTGTATCGCATTTTGCAACTTTGGGAATTTTGGAACAAAGAACCCCGACCTCTTGTCTTCAAAAATACTGAAATGCCA
This sequence comes from Picea engelmannii, assembly GCA_009831015.1. NCBI lineage: Eukaryota > Viridiplantae > Streptophyta > Pinopsida > Pinales > Pinaceae > Picea > Picea engelmannii. Next base: position 39,610 of record ML813453.1, on the reverse strand, counting down.
AACCCTGATGCGTTCAGCAAAAGGATGGCTTCCAATGGAACTTTTCACCGATTCGAAGTTTCAAACTTCGCGACTTCGCGAATCCTGATGCAAGGCTCCCGACTCTTCAACCTCCAAAACCCCGAAATGGTTAACGGGTATTGACACTACCTGGAAACGAGTACGTTCCACCTGTCTTATCAACTGTCCTCGATCTTTGATGTGGATTCCTACCACCTGTCACTCTTCCCGGCTTTCGGGACTTGAACCAGGCTTTGAGTACCATCCCCCTACCACTTCGAAACCCCGAATTCCGAAATGGTGCCTTCTACAAAATCAACAGCTGATAGCATCCCTTTAGATCCAACGGCCCACGTTATTTTAGGCTTCCGGGTACCGGGAGTTTGAAACTCTCGACCCTAAAACACTTGTCACCACAATCCCCGAATTCCCGAACCCCGAAACACCGAAATGTCGAAATGCCACTTCACAATAATTCGTGTTTCGCAACTGCGGGGTTTTCAATGCAAAGGCCCCTGGCTCCTTGTCATCAGGATTTCTAGTATTACGAATCTTGAATTACCGAAATCCTAAAATTCTTCACTTAACATTTCTTTACGCGATTCGGGAGTTCTCCTCAAAGAATTCTGACCGCTCGTTTCCTCCTTGATAGCTTCTGCGAAATGAACCAGTGTTCTTCCACTGAAACTTAACTTCTGCGAGACATTTTCAATCTTTGTCTCCCTTTGAGTACTTTCAAATGTGATGAACCTCCTGAGCTTTCACTTGCAACTCAAGTCTTGAAAGGACTTATGCGCGCACTCCTTGCGGCAGACTTTCAAATACTTTTAGGTATTTGATCTTTTGACTCTGTGCACCCTCCGCAATAGCAGTCCTTCAATCTTTAACCTTAGTTGATAAATTCTAAGGCTTCAACTAGCCTACGCACACCTTGCATGGCTTCTGTACTCCACCTGCACTTCTGCTAGAATGAGAACAATAGTATCCTTCTTGAGCTTTCTGATGTAAACTTAGAGCCTTGTCAACGCACACCTTGTGGACATTTCACTGCACTCCTTGCAGGAACTCGCTCTCAGGAAGAGAAACAATTGAAACTCATTCTCTTTCTTCTCTCAGAGTTCAAACATTTAGCATGAAATCATACATTCAACACAGTATTAAAGAAAATGCATAACAGAGAGAATAAAACAATTGTAAGCATACCATTCAGCATATATTAACAGAAAATGTCATAACACCATGAATCTAATTCAAAGCTTCATATATTAATTCAAATCTCCTGTACATGGGCTTTTCTCTACATCTCTCCACTATATCTCTCTTCTTCTGTGCTATGCTAATGATACAACCACTACTCTGATACAAAGGCGAGGGTCTCTATATCTGTTTTCCCTCCTACTCTTATAAACTGTCTAATCTATTAATTCAAACCTACCTACTTTCATTAACTGGGCTTAAATGCCTTTTACATTCACAGATGAGAGAAAATCGCTTACAACAACCAGATATAGATGCAAGTACATTTCCCTTAACTACTACATTAACATATGTTCATTAATTTTTCAAAAACATTTCAAAATGTGAAAAATGTGTGTTGCGCTTTTCCCAGTTGTCTTCCACATTCATGCTCACTTGGTTGGTTTCTTACGATGCTCCAGCATCATACTCCCTTGCTTGAAAATTTTCATGAACTCCTGTTCATGAGATCTTTCACGATCTGTCCATGCTTTTGAATTTATGCTTCATATTCCCAACTGGCATCTTCAACTGGATGTCCTTTCCACTTGACCAAGTATTCAAAATACTCTTTTCTCCTGGTCTTCCTGCTAACTCTCTTGTCAATTATACTTTCCATCTGTGGCTTTTCAGCTACAGGCATTTGTTTTTTCCATTGAACTTCTTTTTGTTCCTCCTCTGGTACTACTTCTTTAGCTCTGTAAGGGTACAAATCCGCAACATTGAATATCGGTGAAATTATGATCCCATCAGGTAATTCAATATCATATGTGTTTGCCCCAAATTTCTGTATGACCTTGCACGATCCAATATTTTTCATCTTTAGTTTGTTATATGTTCCCCTTGGGAACCTTTCCTTCCTCATATGTGCAAGAATCAGATCACCAACTTCAAATTGAAGTTCTCGCCTGTGTTGATTTGCTCTGCGCTTGTATTCTTGATTTGAATTCTACAATCGTTCCTCAATTCGGTTGTGAAGCTCCTTCATTGCTTCTGCAAAGTCCTATGCACTAGAACTTTTGAATTCATTTTGTTCTAAATATTTCAATTCAGAAACTCCCCTTGGTTGCATTCCATATACAATCTGGAATGGACTCTGCCCTATGCTTCTGTTAAGTGAATCATTGTAAGAAAATTCTGCCTATGGTAAAATGTGATCCCACTGACTATGGTGTTCAGTCACTAAGCTCCTCAACAAATCTCCCAAGCTCCTGTTCACGACTTTTGTGTACCCATCCATCTGAGGATGATATGTTGAGCTAAAAGACAGACTTGTGCCCAGCTTTTTCCACAAAGTCCTCCAGAAATGTCCAACGAATTTGGTATCTCGATTAGAAACGATATTCCTTGGCAAGCCATGAAGTCTAATGACTTCCTTGAAAAACAGGTTCACAATATGAGTTGCGTCACTGGTTTTCCGGCATGGTATGAAATGTGCCATCTTTGAAAATCTGTCGACTACCACAAAGATCGAATCACAGCCTCTTTGCATTCTTGGCAGTCCCAATATGAAATCCATGCTCACTGCGTCCCACAGCCTTTCTGGTATGGGAAATGGTTGGTATAACCCTACATTCTGCCTTTTTCCTTTCGTGTGCTGACAAATTCTGCACCTGTCCACAAATTTTTTAACATCTGTCCTCATCCCTGGACAAAAATATGAGCCATTCAACTTTGAGAATGTCTTGTCATGACCGAAATGTCTGGCCAATCCTCCACTGTATTTTTCTTTCAGCAAATTCTCTCTCATGGAGCATTTTGGAATACATAGTTGATTTCCCCTGAAAAACAATCCATCTTGGATCATATACTTGGTCCATTGGCTTCTTTCCTTGAGAATTGGATTCTCAGATGCCTCATACACTTCCTTAAAATCTAGGTCATCCCTATACATTTCTTTGAGGTTATCAAAACCTAAAGTCTTGACTCTGAATTCCTGCATAAGAAAACATTTCCTTCTCAAAGCATCAACAGCTTTGTTAGCAATTCCAGAAATATGCTTAATCACAAAAGTAACATTCTGCATGAATTCAACCCATTTAATATTTTTTTGGTTCAACTTCTCTTTTTGAGTCACGAATTGCAAAGCGTGATTATCACTGTACAAAACAAACTCTTTAAGAACCAAATAATGTCTCCATTTCTTCAATGCTTGTATGAATGCATAAAATTCTTTGTCATATGTTGAGTACTTGATCTTCGCTTCATTCAATTTTTCACTAAAGTATGCGATCGACCTGTCGTCTTGGCTCAAGACCGCTCCAATTGAAAATCCACTCGCATCACACTTGACCTGGAATGTCTTGCTAAAATCTGGCAAAACCAGAATTGGTTGCTCTGTGATCTTCTTCTTCAGCAGGTTGAAACGCTTCTCTTCTTCTTCTGTCCAGTGAAAATATTTGTGTCTTTTCTTCACCATATCCATCATTGGTGCACTAATTCCAGTGAATTTTCGAATGAATTTCTTGTAGAAACTTGTCAAACCTTGGAAGCTTCTAACTTAAAACACATTTTTCGGAGATGGCCAATTCTTAATTGCATTTACCTTTTCGGGATCCATCTTAAACTCATTCGCAGAGATAACAAAACCCAAATAAATGAGTTTTGTCCTCATAAATGATGATTTCTTCATATTAATCAACAATTTCTCTTGCTGTAATCTCCCCATCACTACAACTAAATGATTTAAGTGCTCTTCTTCTGTCTTGCTGAAAATTAATATATCATCAAGATATACAATGACGAATTTCCCTATGAAATCCTTCAGGACATCGTTCATCAATCTCATGAAAGTAGTGGGTGCATTTGTTAATCCAAATGGCATGACAAGTCATTCATACAGCCCCTCATTCATCTTTAATGTTGTCTTCCATTCATCACCTTCTCTCATTCGAATCTGATGATACCCTCTTTTCAAATAAATCTTTGAAAAAAATCTTGCTCCACTCAAGCAATCCATCAAGTCGTCCATCCTTGGCAATGGAAACTTTTATCTTATGGTAATCTTATTGATTTCCCTTGAGTTTGTACACATCCTCCAGCCTCCATCTTTATTTGGTTTGAGCATTGTCGGAACAACACATGGACTCAAGCTCTCTCGAATCAATCCTTTGTCCATTAAGTCCTGGACTTGTCTCTTAACTTCTTCATTCTCCTGCAGCGTTAACCTGTACTCTACTTTGTTTGGTAAACTAGATTCAGGTATAAGATCAATGTGATGGATTATACTCTTGATCAGTGGCAATGAACAAGGTAGTTCGTCCACTACTATATCAGCGAAATCTCCCAACAATTCCTAGATTTCTTCTGGTAGATCATCTATTCTCGTATTGTTCAAAACAATTTTGGGCTTCCTGACCGCAATAAATTGTGTATCTTCCTTGTTCTTAACCTATTTAAGAATTTCCTTCCCACTCATGAGAAGTACAGTGTTTCTCACCTCTAGTTTCACTTCTTTATCCTTAATCGGCAACAACATGTGCATCCTACCATTCTTCTCCAGGGTGTATGTGTTCTTTCTCCCATCATGAATCACATTCCTGTCATATTTCCATGGTCTACCCAGTAATAGATGACAAACATCCATCGGAATGACATCACATAATATTTCATCCTTATATCCTCCTATTTTAAATTCAACTAAACATTGTTTAGTGACATTTACCTGATGTCTTTTTTGTAGCCATGAAACTCTATATGGGCTTGGATGTACAACAGTCTCTAGCTCCAACTTTTCTACCATCTCTGTAGATACGAGATTGTTTGTGCTACTGTTGTCCACTATGACTTTGCATACCCTGTCTTTGGTTTTGCAAGCAGTCTTAAATAGACTGTTTCTTTGGGCTAGGCTCTCTGCCTCCTTCTCTAGCTTCAAGAGAACTTTCCTCATCATTAAGGATCTTCTGCCCTCAACATATTCTACCTCAACATTCCATCCTTGATCTTCAACAATGTGAGTTTCACTACCATCTTTATTCTTATCTGGACACTCATAGGATTTATGTCTGATCTTTCCACAGAAAAAGAATTTTACTTCATTGCCTCTGCCTCTTCCTCTTCCTCTAGCTCGAGGAAAAGTATTTCTATCAGCATACTACCCTCTTTGTGAGCTTTCTCCTCTCTCATGTTGAGTTTGAGGTTTCTTCCCCTCTTCTTTAAGTTTCTGAGTTCCGTCTTGGGCAATTGTTTTGCCTCTGGCTTGACTTCTACCTCGGCCTCTTTGACCTTTCTTCCAGCTCATATTCTCTTCAGCTTTCAAATCCATATGATAAGCATCTTCCACATTTTGGATGATCATCATGCTCATATCATCTTGAATGTCATATCACATACCATTCATGCATCTGGAAACCTTTTCATCATCGCTTTCCCGATGACCTGCTCTAATGTTTATCCTGTAGAACTCTTCAGTGTATTCTTTCACTGTCATCATCTTCTGTCTCAAATTCTGCGTCCTTCGAAACAAAGTGATTTGATAATCCTTGGGTATGAATTTGGCTTTCATATTTGCAACCATTCTATCCCATCTTTTGATTTTATGCTTTCCCTTGCAGCGCTTGTCAGCCTGTAGTTCATCCCACCATAGTGATACATGCCCTTTAAGTTTGGTAATGGCATGTTTGACCTTCTTGTCTTCCTCGGCATCCTCATAGTCGAAGTATTTATCTAGAGCTCTAATCCAATCTAGAAGCTCTTAAACATCTAAGTTTCCCTCATACATGGGAATCTCCATCTTTGCTATGGAAACTATCCTTGCAACAACCCTGAATAGGTGTTCATCCACAACATCCTTGACTGCAACTTCTTCTCCTTCGTTTCCAGCTTCATTTTCACTTTCATCTTCGCTGATGCGTTCAACAAAAGGTTGGCTTCCAACTAAACTTTTCGTCAATTTGAAGTTTTGGACTTCGCGAATCCTGATGCAATGCTCCCGGCTCTTCAACCTCCAAAACTTTGAAACGGTCAACGGGTATTGACACTACTTGGAAACTAGTACGTGCCACCTATCTTCTCAATTGTCTTCGATCTCTGATGTGGATTCCTACCACCTGTCACTCTTCCCATCTTTTGGGACTTGAACCAGCCTTCGACTACCGTCCCCCTACCACTTCGAAACCCTGAATTCTCAAATGGTGCCTTCAATGGAATCAATGGATGATATCCTCCCTTTAGATCCAACAACCCACATTATTTCAGGTTTCCAGGTACCGGGAGTTTGAAACTCTCGACCCCAAAACACTTGTCACCATAATCCCCAAATTCATGAACCCCAAAACACCGAAATGTTGAAACGTCACTTTACAATATTTTGCATTTCGCAACTCCGGGGTTTTCAATGAAAAGGCCCCTGGCTCCTTGTCATCAGTATTTCCAGTATTACAAATACTGAATATCTAAAATCCCAAAATTCTTCACTTAACAATTCTTTTTGTTATTCAGGAGTTCTCCTCGGAGAATTCTAACCGCTTGTTTCATCCTTGACAGCTTCTGTGAAATGAACCAGTGTTCTTCCACTGAAACTTAACTTATGTGAGACATTTTCAATCTCTGTCTCCCTTTGAGTACTTTCAAAGGTGTTGACCCTCCTGAGCTTTCACTTGCAACTCAAGTCTCGAAAGGACTCCTGCACGCACTCCTTGCGGTGGACTTTCAAATACTTCTAGGTATTTGATCTTTTGACTCTGTGCACCCTCTACAACAACAATCCTTCAATATTTAACCTTAGTCGATAAATTCTAAGGCTTCAACTAGCATGTGCACACCTTTCACAGCTTCTGTGCTCCACCTGCACTTCTGCAGGAATCAGAACAATGGTATCCTTCCTGAGCTTTCTGAGGTAATCTCAAAGCCTTGTCAATGCACACCTTGCGGACATTTCACTACACTCCTTGCAGGAACTCTCTCTCAGGAAGAGAAACAATTGAAACTCATTCTCTTTCTTCTCCCAGAGTTCAAACATTCAGCATAAAATCATACATTCAACACAGTATTAAAGAAAATACATATCAGAGAGAATAAAACAACTGTAAGCATACCATTCAACATATATTAACAGAAAACGTCATAACACCATGAATCTTATTCAAAGCTTCATATATTAATTCAAAGTTCCTGTACATGGGATTTTCTCTACAACTCTCCACTACAACTCTCTTCTTTTGTGCTATGCTAATGATACAACCACTACTCTGATACAAAGGTGAGGGTGTCTATATCTGTTTTCTCTCCTACTCTTCTAAACTATCGAATCTATTAATTCAAACCTACCTACTTTCATTAACTGGGCTTAAATGCCTTTTACATTGACAGATGAGAGAAAATCGTTCACGATCTGTTTACAACAGCCAGATATAAATGCAAGTATGTTTCCCTTAACTACTACATTAACATATGTTCATTATTTTTTCAAAAACATTTCAAAATGTGAAAAACGTGTGCTGCGCTTTTCTCAGCTGTCTTATGCCTTCATGCTCACTTGGTTGGCTTCTTACGATGCTCCTGCATCATTTTGATTAGTCTCGAAAACATACCATAAAAAAAAATTCATAATTAAAATACCAAAAACAACATATAATGAAAAAGACATTTATATATATATCCCCCCATTAAGAACCCTTGGGTAATTCCAAGTCAGGATCTCCACGGAAGTCAGTCCCGACATATGCATAGTCCTCGATCATGATGAGTTTATCTCTCAACCACTAAAAGAAGGCAGGACCATATGTAACGGTTTGCACGCCACCATGACGTTCCATCAAGTCTACCCATCTCTTCATTCGAGGATCTTGTGGAGAAGGCACTCCCCATTCCACATGTTGTAGGCACAAAACAGGGAACCTTTCTAGGAAAAAGGATACCAAAATTGATTCATATCCAAATTGCTTTAGCCAACCACTCCTACACTTTGTCAATTGTTTCTTCATATTTTTTAGAAGTCCCTCACACTAGTTGAAAACCCAAGGATCCATACACTCGATAGAATACTGAAAATGGATCTGCAAGGCCATGTGTGGAGATACACTCCCTGCCATACAAGTAATAGTATAGAGAATGGTTCTCAAAGGAATGTCATGAACATATTTTATGGAAACTTTTCCACTATGTTTCTCTATACCAACTACACAGTGATGTGCTACATAATAATCCATTGGTTCGCCGCCTCCTCTACTTCCCGATAGTGACACTCGAGAGCCATGACGAGACAACCCAATCAAGAAATAGATGTCATTTATCTCTAGAGTGAGTGTATGCACCCCGACATGAAAATATTTCTCATTAACATCCCACATTCTGACTAAGTGTTCCAATAACATTAATTGGGCCATCATGCCCTGCACTTTAAAAACATTTAGCAAGTTGCATTCCTGGAGTGCCATGATGGTGTCGGGATCATTCCTGACAATGTAATATTCCTCTTCATGCTCTCTTTCCCTCCATTCGATCATGATGACCTATGTAAAGTCTGTCAAACAACAATAAAAGATGAATTAGTTCATCAAAAATCCAAATTTGGGAGCTTTCCTAGTTCTCTCTCTCTCTTTATTTTTTGAGTTGCGGTCGTCGCAGGGGCCAAATTTACCATAGTGCAGTATCGTCGCACCCCGGCTATAGAACCCCTATGATGATCCTAGATCATCGTAGATCCATATATGGAGAGCCCACGACGATCTGGAGCGCACTCTCCCTTGGAAATTTTCCCATAAACTCAAAATTTAACCATTAAAACTAAAAAAAAATTATTACAAAAAGAGAAAGGGAGTGAAGAGCACCTACCTCACAAAAACGGCTCGTGAAATCGCCCAGGGAGCACTCTGAAATCGTCACTTGAAGATTGGAGGAAAATGACGATTTTTTGCACTAGTTTGGTGAAAATACAAATGAAATGGTAAAATGAGCTTGTTTTGACCTATTTGACCTATTTTTACCATTTTTAAATTGAAATTAAATTATTTTTAATATTTTCTACCTATGTTAAAAACCTAATGAACTTTTCAAAGTGTCAATATTGGAGGATAGAAGTCTGGCAATTGGAATTTTGATATGGATCACCCCTTTTTTGCTCGTTTTTCATATAATGTACATATGATTTTAGGTTTTTTTCAGTAAAAAATGCCAGGTATGGTCTTTATTATTTCTCACGCTCATAAAAATATGAGAATGTAATCGAGTAAAATTTTATCACTTTTTCATACTCATAATGGAAACATGAAAAGAGAACCCCCCTGGAGTCTTCTTTAATCTCTTTTCAAACTCCATAAACATGAAAATATAGTCGAGTGACCTTGCTCTTTTCAAACTCGTAAAAGTATTTGAAAAAACGTCTTCTAAGGGGTAGATTATCTCTTTTTCGGTCTTGTTAGACTAATTTATGAAAAAGGACATTTTCAAGTTTTCTTTAAGTGTTTTTCAGACTCTCTAAACATGAAAACCCCCTGATTTTTATTTCTTTGGACTCATAAAACAAACATCGAAAGGCACATACGAGACCGAACCACTCCTTCCTAGGGTTCATTAAAAATACTCTGAGGGACTCATCCAAAGGATGAGCTTACATTTCAAGCATATGTTATCCTCCTCAAGCTTGTGTAAAAATAAAGAGGTACTCACCAGAAATGGTGGGGGGAAATTGGGAAAGAAATGTATCTTTGTATCTGTGTTAGTGGTAGTAAGTCGCTCTTAAACATGACACCCCTATTCATTGTTGTATCTGGGTTGGGAAATCCATTTGTCTCTTGTTTGATCATTCAAAAGTCTGTAAATTGGGTCCTCCTTGAGTCAATTCTGCCAAGACAATTTTTGTGTCATTCATATGTTCAAGAGAATTTCAACCTACACAAGCCTTCTATCAAGTCGACAATCTAGAGTCCTCAAACTTTACCATGTCGGCCTTCCCTGAGTCAGTTCCAAATCACTTTATACTCTGATCTACTTCAAATTTGTTACATGTTTCATGTCATTGATGGGGGATACATTAAGGCCCTCCTGTGATGAGTCTTTTCCTGTCAACTTCAACACATTATCTAGAAATTAGACTTAGAAATCATTTAGTACCTTGGAACTTGCATGCCTCAATGGCACGTTTCCTCGTTTTCAACAGTGGGTTCACATTATTGGCCCCTGATTGGAAAATTACATCGAGTGTTCGACTCCAACTCATTAATTCACATTCGATGAATTGTACTATAGAACCTTGGGGATCATTAAAATCAATGGTGATTTCCCTCGCACTTGTTAATGGTATTCATTAATGATTGGTAATCAAGTGGTTTCTACCATGTTCGACTTTGACACCTGTAATCACATGGATAGATTCGTACTTCAAGACTATGGAAATGAAGACCGTGGATATTGTCACATAGGTATAGGTTGCAATGGAGTATTCATAAATCTGTACTAACACATAGATCCACCGAGTATTTACAGTGGCTATGTCCAAATTTGAGTCTTTATAGCATAGATCCACAATGTACTTCTCGTGGCTATGTTGAATCATGATGACATGGATCCACAGTGTATGATTGGTGGCCATGACTCACTTGACACTTATTCTTAGGGTCACTTGTAGCATGAGTATGGGAATTCCAACCTCAGTAAATGGTATATTATTGTTATGCAGATGCTTGTTTTTTGACAAGTTTCTGACCGATGCGCTCCTTGTTCTCGACACACACATTCTACAAAGTATTTCAGTTGTCACATGTTCCAACTTCATACTTTGGGGGGAATTATGTTACACACTATTTTTGTCACCCCTTGATCATCGATGATATGTGTATTTCTTACTTCTGTATTCCCTGAAGCTACTAAAGAAATGAGACTTTCTCCCTAGGAAATTGAATCATCTTTATTTTCTTAAAAACCCTACCAAAGAATATCGTCACACATTTCCAAATGTTTAGGGTGCGATGATGCGTGATCGTCACATGCTGCACCACAATGGGTTGCGGCATTGTCGCGGGCTTCTTGTGTTTAGGGTGTGACGATGCTCAAACAAAGGAAAAATATGAAATTCTTGAAAGTTCTAGAATGGAATCTTCGAGAGGATGAGGTGGCCTCTGATTGATTTGGATCTTGCTCGCTTCTATGATTTAGTGGGATCATCCTAATCTCTTCATCCATCCCTCTTCACCCTATAAAAAGAGGGATCTCTCATGGGAAAGGCTAGGTTGTCTTATGCATGAAGAATTTTGCTAAACATTGCACTTGTGATAGCTTTGGTTTATCTTTCCAAGTTAGGTTGTGAATACTCTTCATCAAAAGCATTGGAGAAAAGGTGTGTGTGTTGAGGCAAAGGGCCATTGGAAGGGACCTTGCAACATCAAGGCATAGGTTGTATTCTCCACTTTCATCAATATAATGCAGCAATACATTTCTTTCCTATAAAATTGTCTTCATTTTTATTGTATAACTCCTTGATCTTATACATAGATTTCATTGGAATATATATATATATATCATTGCTCTCTTTATTTATTGGTTTGTGTCTCTTAACAGGTTCAATATCCCACAAGTCTAAGGATGGAGCAAGGACAACACTAGCAAGGATAAAACGACGTTTAAACAGTATGTCATTTATCCCTCATCGAACTAGTTTATATCACAATGAAATCTAAGGAGAAGCTTGTATTGATCTGAAATCGGATTCAGAAGGCTGTCAGGGCATGAAAAATGCTCAAATATGAAAGTGCTCGGAATCCGACGAAACCAGCACCATTGCGTCCGGTTCGTCTTCCTGATTCTGGTGGTATAATTTTTATGTCAAACGAAGTCCGTATGAAGAAGATATCGCATTCTGTCCGCCAAGCCAAACAGGCAAAATTTTGGATGCTGACTGTACCTGTCCGTACTATCCGTACAGACACGTGTCAGTCTGTACAGATGACATGGCAGCGTTCGAAAGTGACACGTGGTGGCGTCCATACAGTGACACATGGCAGCGTCAGGAGAGGACACGTGGCGGTTCCGTACAGGACACGTGGCAGCACCGGAAGGCGACACGTGTCAAGCAGATTTGGCGTTTTGGACGTACGGTTGGACCAATCCCGAGGTGACACGTGTCACCACTGGAAGGGTGACACGTGGCACGGGATGACGTCAGCATCGTACGGCGATGACGTGGCAGGCTTACGTGGAAGATGATGTGGCGTACGGAGGATGACATGGCACGGTGACAAGGCTGTACGGCAGAGCTGACGTGGCGGACATGTGGGCGAATCAGGTGCTGACACGTGGCATCTTTCTGGGCGAATGATAGGGTGCCACGTGGCCCAATCATGGGCTGCCACGTGGCACCCCGGGTTTATCCAATGAGGGCTATGTCAAAAGATTTTATGGCCCGGGGGATTCGAACCCCGGACCTCCCTCCGTCTATGCGTTAACGCCGTCCGACTAACCATTACGTCGCATGTGATGACTTGTTATATGTGTGGATTATATTAAATATAAGTTCATGTTGTAAGGTATACGGACGACGGGGCGGGGCCGGGGCTTAGCCCCGACCCCCGGTTCCTTTGTATTGTAATATGACCCTGACTGTGGTTTAAGTGGAGCGCGAATGTTTAAAAAAAACCCGTGGGCTTGTTATGTTATATATGGTATAACAAATGTGCACAGCATGTGGGGTTTAAAACCATAAGCCACGGACACATGTTTTCATACCATACGACCAAGTGCCAGCATGAATGGGGTGGCCCGCGCTAGCGCGTGGCCACATGATAACTCATGTGACCGCTTAAGGGGGCGCGCGCCCAGGCTAAGGGGCTAGCCCAAATATAACCATATAATATAGTTATAAAGTGGGTATTATAACTAAAAATTGGTTTTTAGTTATTAATTAAGCCTTTTTATTGTAATTAATCCTTTTTTAAGGGTTATTAGACATTTTTAAAGCCTAATTCTTGGGAGGAAGTTGGAGATTGAAACCAACTTTCCCAACTATTTAACCAAGGCCATGTTGAGGCCATTTGGTGAGATTTTGAAGCCTTTGGAGAGATTTTTGACGGTTTTGGAGAGCAGAGATGCTGAGGAAAAGCCAAGTCTAAGCCAGTTTGAGGCAGAGGAGCTGTTGAGGTAGAGATGTTGTTGGACGATTTCTGAGAGTTCGGTATATCCGTTTCAGGTGCCGTAAGTTGTGCAAGATTCTAGAGATCATGGCGAACAAGACCAGATCAGTCTAGGAGCCAATCGGCAATTGTAAAGATGTACTAATAAACTTTCAAAAATAAATCAAGAAGCCTCCCTCACAGAGAAAAGGCCCGGAGACGTAGGCAAAGTTGTGCCGAACTCCGTTATCAAACTTGTGCATTATGGTTTGTTGTTTACATTGCATTTCAGATTTGCAATTATGTTGATGGCTGTATAATTCACTTGTTTTTCTCGCTCTTTCATTAAAGTTTCCCAATGGTTAATTAATGCATGCTAATAAAACTCAACCATAGTCATTTCGAAAAATCCTGACGGATCATGTATTCTGCTCTATTTTGTTCTAATTTCTTGTTTAAGTTAGGGAGATTAGTTTGTGTCTACAGTTACTAATTTTTCCAGTAACAGTAGGCCTGGGAACCCATATTTATCCTTTCCATGGCTTAATAGTTAGGACCTCATTCTTCTCTCTTAATATTTTTCTAGCCATGTATTAATGGGTTCCCATTATTTTTGTTTCTTTACAATTGCATGTGCTTATTGTCACTTGCATCTTGGTGCATATTGTTAAAGTTTCATTCACTTGATCATGATTATAGACATTGTAGTCACTCACAACCATTTTCCATTTGCATCCCTTTACCTCTATTTTGTGACTATGTATCCTTGGAGAAAACAACTATTAGTGGACATCACTTGTCCATCACCTTTTTAGCATTTGTTTTGCATAGGTATATTCCATGTGCTTGAAATCTAGTTGTATGCCATTAAGACACTCATTTTATCCAATGTAACATACTTTAATCTCTTTTTTGTGCTCATAAAAACATCGAAAAGACACAAAAATATATAAAAAATAGAAGGGGGGGGGTATAATTTTCATATTTATTTAGTTTGAGTGGTAGCCATCATTTCTTGTCGCCCTTGAACATGGAACCTATTTGCATCACTATCTTACAATTGGGATTTATATTTCCTTAGGATTTGTATCATGATTATGAGTTATCTACTCCTTTGATTGGTTATTTTTCCAATCATTGTGGAGAGTGCTTCAATGCCTCTTACATTGTTGCACTACATCATTGGTCCTTTTTGAGTCTATGATACCCAAGTCCTTATTGTTGTGTGCTATATGTTCAAGGGAAGTTGAGCCTAAGTCAGCCATTTTGAAAATTTTGTTGACATTTCATGTCAGACATCCCTGTGTTAGTTTTAACTTGGTGGGTTATTTCTTCATAAAATATCTCAGTTATTGTTTCATGTCAATTGATGTGGGTTACATTAAGTGTAACACCCCCATTCTGGGTCGGGCAGGGGCTACTTCGTGGAATAACAATCTCATACTTAATTCTATATATAAGACATGCATTTAAGCAAATGAAACACATTTAAACTCAGAGTAACCATAAGAATTACTACTTATTATAAATAATCAATGGCTTTAACATTACTTCGTATGCACAGCAGAATACATGATAAATATAAATACACAGACATGCAGAAATGTAATTAAAACATCATCTGGTACTTATCTTTGAAACGGTGGTAATTCCACCAACCAGGTGCAGGCCTTCCACGAACCTACCAGCCTTAGACCACGCTACTCATCAAGCTTAGCAGTGGTTCACCCATGAGTTGGAACTAAGATCCACCCCCAAGGCAAAGAATCCTAGGCTAGACTGAGGTTACAAGGTAAACACACATTCACAAGGAAAAAATTCTCTTCCAGGAACCACTCATACTCACTGCTCACAGACTCTCCTTCCCCACATGCCTGCTCCACCCTAGGAGTATACACCTTATCTGTCACCTAGACAGTCCTTCGGCTATTAACCTCCCTTGCCTTGGGTTTCAACAACAGACCGGCCTAAAAGTCTCCGAGCTCTGTGGCATCTACAGGGTTCCTTCCAGGTGTTCTCTCCTTCCTCTGCGCACTCTCTCACCTGGAGAGAGTCGCTCACAGGCCCAACAACCTATTCTTCCAACTTCACCACCTATCTCACCTGGAGAGAGTGTTGTACTAACTAGTCAATGAGCCACATAGGATCAAACACTACACGTCCACCACAATCAACGGGAATCCAGACATGAACACCCCAGGACAGCTACAAACAGGTGCAATAGCATAACCAGGCTTAGCAGGGATGGGACACTTCAGTTTTGTCAATCTAGAAACATGGGATAGACTCACACTCTGGATTCTCAGGGATGCATGACGAGTTGTCCATGCAGGGGTCAATTCAGACTCCACGATTTGGAACAGAGAAGAGGTGTACCGGATTTCTAGAACAAACACAGATTTTTTCTCGAAATCAACATAGGCTTTTGGTCCAGGGGATGTATAGTTCAGAATATGCATGAGGTCTCTTGTCGAGGTCGGACCGGTTCATGCTCAGATGGTCGGGTAGAATGGAGGCAAGGCAGTTCTATCATAGAAGGGCGAAAACGCAAGATTCGGCTATGGCTCCACGGAAAGTAGCGAAGGTGAATGTCGAGGTCACAGGACAAGGCTCAGACAATGTCTCCGACACTTTGCCCTGGAGTGTCGACTCGGTCCCCAGCTGGTCATTTGTTTCAGACATTTTGCAATCAGAATTGGTGAACTATTCAATCTCAGACGACAATGAAAAGGATGACCTGAACACTAAATACAAGATAGTTGTCCAATCCAGAATGCATAGGGTAGCAACCAGACCACGGTTGCTCCCATATTATGACATGATCCGATGGGCGTTGGATCACATAGGCCTACCCACCAGAACTATCATGAACCAACAACGGGTCACGATCGAGACTTTTAGACAGGAACATATCTAAACCATGTATAAGCTTTCGATGACATCTGAGTACACATATGATGTTGAATTCCTGGAGAAGTTCAAAGAAAAGGAGTGCACATAATATGATAAAACCATGCCCAGTTTGATAAAGGATTGGGTTTCTCGCTCCGCGAAATTCAGATCAAATGACCAGGGCGTTTATTCAATCGCTTCACTGGAGCCACAGTATAAGTATGTGGTAATGATGACATGCCGACTATTTGGGAGGGAGGACACATCGCATTTTTTCATTGCGTGGGTGCCTCTGATGTTTCCGGTTGCAGAAGGTTGCTCGTTTAATTGGGAAAAGATACTCTCGGACAGTTTGGCCAACTGGGTCAGAGAGTATTGGGAGCAGAAGGCAAGTGGGAGGCCGTCCTCATTTTTCATGTCCGCATATATTATGGACACGATATGTTCCATGACACCATTCCCATTAATGAGCTGGGCTTGGAATCCGGCCGAAGACAGGCCCGTACATGTATATCATGAAAATCTATGGGAAAATAAAGCAGAAAGTTTCATATACGAAATTTTCAACTGGGTGATGGTGCCCCTGCATATCGCCATTTTTGGTCACCCACCACCTCATATCTCGGATAGCATTGATGCAAATCTGAGTGGCATAGCGGATTGGTACATGGAGGAAGATTTCTCGTACTTCAGAGTGTTCGGGGCTGCTGTTCCCCCGCTTGCGCTACCATTGTTCATCCCCGACAAGCTGGCTTGTCGCGAGGTCACCCGGAAGATAGTAATTGGCGGGGTGAGTAAAGAACTCAAGGGATACTCTAAGAAGGTGTGGTCGTATTTTCCCATTCGGATAAATCCTTATTCTTTATTGGATTTCGGGCATGCCAAAGCCGAGGCTGCAGACCTGGAAGAACTGAATTTGGTCTCCATCGAGTATAAGAAACACGATCCTCAGAGGGTTGTGAGCAACCATTTAGCAAATTGTGTGCTCAAGATATTCGAGCATGAGAACTCACCCTTGGATGATATTTTCCGAGGGGAGAGATCTTATGAAGAAGTTCTCGCCCGGATCCGATCCTTGGAACCTGAAGACATAGCTGTTGTGTTAAAATTCCAGGAGCATAGATGAAGCGGTCTCCCCGCTGTGTTGCGAGGTGAGAGTTCAGGTGTTTCCAAGACAAAGCAGAAGGATGTCGAAGATCCCAAAGATGTAATTCCTGAGTCAGCAAAACACCAGGACGAGGAGGAGCAAACAAAGAAGCTTGAAGCAGAAGCACGGACTCGAGACCCGTCAAAGAGATAGATTCCGGAACCGCCGAAGAAGCAGGAGCGGGTCGACACCCCAGGAAAATCAGCAAAGCAAATCGGGGAATCCATCACTTCTGTCACTCCCTTGCAGTCGACGCAGGGAAATATCGAAGAAGGATGGATATTTAATGAGGAGATGAGGCCCATAAGAGAAGAAGAAATTCCTCCGAACGAGTTCTTATTTGATAAAAAGAGAAAAGCGGTAGTGAAAAGGGAATTCTACCAGGAGGGAGAATCAACTGCTAAGAAGTTCAAGGTCATGACCGATGGAAAAAATAAAAAGAATGAGCAATTCGCCACTGATATCGTAGGGACGCTAGGAGAATATGCATCGGTGAATCAATTTTCGGTCGGACTTTTGAAGAACCAACTCAATAGGAAAAATCGGCTGATCAGGACTCTCGAGGCCAGATTGGCCTCGGCCACGAAAAATGCTCATGGCAAGGTGAGTGCGGAGATAGAATTGGCCCGACTGGTGAATAAAAATGAGATAGAGGTGCTTAAAACCAAGCTCGAGCAAGCACATCTAGTGGTCTGAGACGGTCGGATACAGGCGGGCCAACAGAGGACTATGATTATAGAGTTGTAGGCTCAGGTAGAGATCGTCGAAAGCAGGATGATCAACGTCGAGGGGTTTAAATCCCGAGCGATCGAGATTTGGAACAGGATCTCTTCTACACAACAGAGTTTCCTCTCCAAAGTGGGAGCGATCCGAGAGAATTGTCTGTTGATGAATCAGGTTTCCGAGAACCTGACTGTCAGAGAGAGGGATGCTGAAGCGACTTGGGTTTCCTTCCAGGAGGCGGTGATAGCCATGAATAACAGAGTTTCGGCAGGTTCTCTCGGGCTCGCCATCCCAGAACAAACCAGAGGTAATATTATGTTGAAGGATTGGGAGCACAACATTGCCCTGGGCAAGGAACAAGCCCAAAAGGTAACCAATTCATTAGAAGAAGCCTTCAATTCTATAGATGGCGAGCTATTGGGTATGGACAGTGGAGGCGACGCAGAAACATTGATACAAATGAATGTGGAACAGATCTCGCTTCATCTAAAAGAGAAGGATGAGAGAGATTCGGCTGATATCTCTCAGATAGATATGGTGGACATGGCCCGAGTTGATAAGCACTTGATCCAGCCCAGCGCGCAACTAAGCGCCCTCGACATCATCGATGCACAAATGGGGGACAAGCTACAGCAGTTAGCCCGAGAGTTTTACTTCGCCGAGGCCAATTGTCAAGTGGAACCTTCACGGCTCATATCTCAGCTTGTGGAAAGATGTATCGCCTACACCGAGTCCGCGCGAAGACGAGCACCTGGCACTAAGTGAAGACAGAGTAGGTGAAATGGAGCGATTTCTCTCTCCTCTGTCGTAACTGAAATTTTTGCGACTATTGAGATTCTACCTGCTTTGCAGAAATTGTATAAATATACCCCAGAGAGAAATAAACGGGCTGGACCCTTTTTGAGTTTTTGTAAGAGAGTTTTTGCATTGAGATTTAATACAAGCGAATCCGAGATTCTCAATTTCGTCACTTCTGTATTACAAGTTTGCTTTCTTGTTCCTCATTTTTCAATTTCAATTCATATTCATAATTGATGTGCTTCATTATACTTTAGTACGACCACTACTATAACGAATAAATCTAGGTTTTCTATAATTGTTTATTGCCTTTCCTCTACACCAGCTATCAGCTGTGTAAGACCAATTTTTAGTTTCAGAATTCTACATGTATTTTTTGTTACATCGGTTATTTTCTTACATATTCTCTTCTCCCGTTTACTTTGTGAGATTTTCCCCTGGTTGGAACCTGACACCGTAAATGGCTCAATGTTTTTTCTCCCATCTCACCCTTTTATTTAAATATAATACAATTACGGGAACGAGCCTTAGATTCGCATCCATATTCTAACTCTGAGACCACAAGTTCTCTTTTATAAGACCAAGCTGAGACAACACTCAACCTTTCTCAAAAGTTCTCTTACCTGTGTTGTTCCCCCATGACAGCCCCTATACCAACTCAACCTAACGTCGAACCCAGATTATTGAACCAAACACACATCGCCCTAAACCTTTTCAACACTATCCTTAAAACAACAACTAATCGGGTCGAACTTGAACAATCATGGGCAGCCATTGAACGAGACATAAATATTTAGGAACAGTTCGAAGCCAGACAACCCCAACGAAGAAATCTCCCTTAGTTTCTTTCTCCAATGGTTGACTCCCTCCCTTCTCCATATCCTAACCACTTTCGGATGCCTTGACACTGTACTTTTGAGCCTTAAGTACAGACTCAGGAACAACACCCCCCACCATGGCTCATCTCATCCATTTTATTTACATGGGCTTGGGTTGACACTTGTCACCCGTGAAGCTGCATGCTTCCATCAACGTGCATTCCTCCCACCATTTGGAAGTCACATGTCATTCCAAAAGAACTTAGGATAACAACATATTATTCACATGTCTTTTTGGAATAATATTAAAATATTATTCCCAAGACTTAAGCCCTTAGGTTTATCCCCTAGGCTCCACACTTAGCCCCCTTTTCCCGCCTTCCATCCCCTAATCCCTTGCTCACTCTATGGAATCTTGGTCCCCCATCACTCATCCATCATGTCAGCCTGCACGCGGTGGTGTTTATATTTTTATTAATGTTCTGCATAGATACATGTACAACATCAGGCTCTTTCTCTTCAACACTCAGGCTCTCTGGCCTAACAACCACATAAGCCCACCAACTTATATAAAATTGGCTCACCATCCTATAAAACATTTTTACAACTCATTTAGTAAATAAGATTTACAACATGGCTCGGCCTTGGGGACATTACAATCCCCCTCCCCTTATTTCTGCATTGTCCTCAATGCAACTTTACATAGCATCTGCAAGCTTTTCAAAATTTTCAAAAAGATGTGGGTACTCTGCCCGCATAACATATTCATGCTCCCATGTTGCGTCCTCAGGATCGTACCAGGTCCACTGGACCTTTACAAGCTTTATAGCTCGATTCTGGAGCTGTTTTATTTTTTTGTCCAATATGTGCACAAGATTCACTTGCAAGACACCTTCTGGTTCCACCTAAATCACATTCCAGTCGATAACATGATTAGCATCAGGTATATATTTCTTAAGCACTGAAACATGAAACACATTATGTATAGTCATAGATACAGGTAATGCAAGCATGTATGCAACTGGCCCAATCCTTTCCAAGATTTCAAATGGTCCACAAAATCTTGTTTCCAACTTGGCGCAACTTCCCAGCTTCAGGGAACTCCTGTTAGTTTTCACTTTTAGGAAAACATGATCACCCACTTTGAATTCTCGATGGGTTCCATTCTTATCAGCATAACTTTTATGCCTGCCCTGGGCAGTTTTCAAATTCTGTTTAATTTTTATCATTTGGTCCTCCATCTCCTTGAGCAACTCTGGCCCAACTACTGCTCTGTCAGCTGGATTATCCCAGCTCACTGGAGTGTTGCACTTTCTTCCATAAAGTGCTTCAAATGGGCTCATCTTCAACGATGCATGATACCCATTATTGTAGGAAAATTCTACCAAATGTAGGTAGTCCTCCCATCTTGATGGTTTTTCCATCACGTACATTCTCAGCATGTCCTCTATTACTTTGTTCACCCTCTCTGTCTATCCATCAAACTCGAGATGATACGCTATACTAAAATTCAGATTCATTCTGAATCCTTTGAACAGTCCTTTCCAGAAATTCGAGGTGAATTTCGGGTCCCTATCAGACACAATAATTTTAGGAATTCCGTGCAAGTGTGCCATTTATTTTAAGAAGATATCAACAACATCTACTGCCTTGTGAGTGGTTTTCAGTGGAATAAAATGGGCAGCTTTTGTAAGCTTCTCCACCACAACCATGATTGAATCATGTTTCTTGTTTGGTCTAGTCAATCCTATAATAAAATCCATGGTCACCACTTCCCACTTCCATTCATGAATGGGTAAAGGCTGCAGCAACCCTGCTGGGTGCCTATGCTCAACCTTAAATTTATGGCATTCCATACATCTGGTGATGTATTCAACGATCTCCCTCTTCAAACTCAGCCAAAAGTAATGGCTTTTGACTGCTACCACAGTCTTCTGATATCCAAGGTGTCCAGCATATGTCACATTATGCATTTCTTTTAGAATCGCGAGTTTCAATTCCTGGACATTGGGTACATACACTCTGTCTTTATACAGAAGTAATCCATCAGCTTCCAAGGTGTAACTTTCCTTTTTCTATGGTCTCTCACTCTGCTGTAGCTTTGCTACTAAGTCTCTGTACTGCAAATCCGCATTTGCAGCTTCCAAAATTCTACCCTTGATATCAGTCCTGTACATGCTAATGGATGAAGTATGTAAGTCATGCACTTTTGTGTTGAGTGCATCAGCCACCTTGTTTTTCTTCCCCTTGATATGCTTGATATCAAAGTCGTATTCGCACAGAAATTTGAGCCACCTACTTTGTCTAGCATTTAAAGTTGGTTGACCAAAAAAATATTTCAGACCATTGTGGTTTGTTCTCAATTCGAATCTCCTTCCCATGAGGTAATGTCTCCATTTCCTCAGAACGTGGACGATTGCTGCCAGCTCCAAATCATGAGTGGCATAATTATTTTCATGCTCTTTCAGCTTCCTGGACTCATAACAAATTACAAATCCATATTGGCTGAGAAATCCTCCAAACCCTTCCTTACACGCATTTGTGCACACCACAAAATCCATATTTGGATCTGCAATCCTCAAGATTGGAGCACTAGTTAATAGCTTCTTCAATCGCTAGAAACCTTACTCACACTCTTCAATCCACTAAAACTTTTTCTCCTTCCTTTCCAAAGAAGTGATAGGGTGAGCTATCTTTAAGAACCCTGTTATAAACCTTCTGAAGTATCCCACCAGACCCATAAAGGATCTGACTTTCGCCACTTTCCTTGGCACTGACCATTCTTGGATGGCCTCAACCTTCTCAGGATCCACATCGATCCCTTCTTCTGAAATAATGTGCCCCAAGTAATGGATCTGCCTTTGGCAAAATGAGCATTTGCTCAATTTGGCATATAGTTGGTGTCCTCTCAACACTTGTAGCACCAGTCTCAGGTGTTGTTCATGCTCTTCCTCTGACTTGGAATGCACCAAGATGTCATCCAGGAAGACTATGACAAACTTGTTTAAATATTCCATGAATACACCATTCATCAAGCACATAAAAACAACAAGTACATTTGACAGTCCAAACGGCACCATTGTGAACTCGTAATGACCGTACCTTGTTCTAAAGGTAGTATTGTTGATGTCCTCATCCTTTATTATTACCTGGTGATATCCTGATCTGAGATCTATCTTCGAAAATATTTTCGCACCCTCCAACTGATCGAAAAGATCATTGATCCTCGGCAGAGGATACTTGTTCTTGACATATACCTTGTTCAACTACTGGAAATCAATGCACAACCTCAACGTCCCATCCTTCTTCTTCACGAATAGGACCAGGCAAGGTGACACGCTGGGGAGAATGTACCCCTTCTTTAGAATCTCTTCAAGCTGCAATTGCAACTCTTTCAGCTCTGGCGTACTCATTCTATATGGAGCTTTCGACACTGGAGCTGCTCCAGGCATCAAATTTATAGAAAAAATGATGTCTCTCTTCGGAGGTAGTCCAGGTACCTCCTAAAATACGTCTTTGAACTCTGTGAGTGCCTCATGGTCTTCAATCCTTGAGACTTCATCTCTGGATTCTCCCTCCACACGGGCTGCAAATAATTGACATCCTTTTCTATAACACTTCTTTAGTTGCATGGCTGAGATTTCTCTAACAGCCACAGCTCTAGGAATCCCTTGGACTATTTTCCAATTCCCCTCCTCATCCAGGCATGTAAACCTCTTGTTACTACAGTCCAGGAGGGCATGGTGTTGGTCCAACCATTCCATTCCAATTAAACAGTCATAAGATCCTAAAGGAAGAATATTCAATTCAACCTTCATGCTCAGTCCTTTCATGTCCACAGGATAGGACTTCACCAACTCAGCGAATTTCCTCTTGGTTCCTGTAGCCAACTTCACTAACCAAGACTTTTCATGTTTTCTTCTTGATAAATGAAAATTTTCCACCACCCTAGGATCTACATAACTATGGCTAGCCCCTGAATCAATTAAAATACTAAATAGTCGGTTGTTAATCATACCTTCCACTTCAATCATCAACGATTGAAATTCTACTTTATTGTTCTCTAGGGCTGTGTAGATCCTTGGCATTCTACTGCCCATATCCTCCATTGTTTCAGCTTGCTAAACATTGTGGATGGTTCTCGCTTTATCTTTTCTGTGGGGGCAGTCTCGGTACCTATGGTTTCCTTTACAACCCCAACACTCCATAGGTGGTGGTCTAGGAATTTGTTCATCCACTTCAGCCTTCCTGGGTTCCCTAAAGGATGGTTGTCCCTAAGGACTATTTCTGAAAAATGGAGGCTTGTTTCCCTTCAGCCTCTGCTCTTTCCTAAACTTCTTCTGATCATCCCAAGCCTTCCGAAAAGTAGGCCTTTCTCTTTGTTGTTCATAAAAGAATTTTTCGCTTCTTATTGTTTCTTCCATAGTCTTGGGATCATCATACTAGATCTTGTCACTAATGGAAAGTGGCAGTCCACTCAGATATCTCTGAATATTGACAGCCTCATCTTTGATGAATGGAACATACTTCAGTAGTTCCAAAAACCTTCGTTCTTATTCATCAATTGTCATGCTACCTATCTTGAGTTTGAAGAACTCCTTCATATTTCTGTCATAGTATCTTTTAGTTAGGTATTTTTTCTCGAAATACCCCTTGAACTCCTTCCAAGTGACATCTTTCTCTCTGATGTGTTGCACCTGCACAAACTGATCCCACCACATGGATTCTTTTCCTTTCAATTGATACATCGCAATTCTTTCTTTTGCATGAGCGAAATAATTCTGCAGTTGGAAATATTTCCTCATGCCAAGCAACTAGGTTTTAGCATCTTCCTCCTTCTTATCTTCTCCATCGAATGTTGGAGGCTTGATCTTGTTAATCTCTCCCTTCAATTCATCCACTCCATATCTTCGATGTTTTCTGCTAAGGGATGGGATTGAACTACTACGTGCCTCCCTACTGGAATTCTTTGGGGAGCGACAATGATGTCTACTACCACTCCTCGATCTTCTTCTCCTCTTAGGGGTTCTGACACTTTTTTATCTTATTTTCCTCTCAGTGGTCCTGTGACTCTCTGTCTTGCTTGAGTCACTCACCTTCTCCAATTTCCTTTCTATTCTTTCCAGGCTCTTCAACATTTTTAGGTTGAATTCACCCTGTTGATCCTTGACCCTCATGAGCTTCCAGCTATCAGCTCAGTGAGCCTGGGCATCTTTCTGCAATATTTCAATGAGTTTCATCATATGCGCTTCCTTATCCATCTCTTTTTCGTGCCCATTAGAGTTTGATCCTTCGATTCCCAAGCTGACATCCCTTCCTACCCTTTCATCCTCTGTTTTAGAGGCAATCGGTACCTCTTCCATTTGTATACCTGGTTGGCCTGACACCCGTTGAACTCTACACACACAACGTACAGTCAACCGAAGTTTGTCAGGCCTTATCCCTTAATAAAAACCACAACATTCATTAACCAACGTGAATAAGAAAACATTTCAAATTCACTAAGTTTTATCAGCCCTGCTTGGCTCTGCATATTTTCGGGACTTTGGTTTTCGGGGTTTTTGTCCACGATGATCCAACAGTTAAATCCTCGACAGTTCTTATGTCCTTCGAAAATTTTGGGATTTCGGAACTTCAGGGTTTCGGGTTTCGGGGTTTTTGGTCCCTGGAGGTTCTCTCCCTCACTTCCCTCTTCAACTCCTGACTCCTGAACTTCCAACCTCTCTTCCCTTGGGCCCACAACACAGTTGTATCCAACCCCGGTGGAACATGGTATGTTTAGGAAGGTCCACATCACCTTCAGTGATGTCATCGGGCCCACCATTCTTGCTTGTCTTCTCGACTCACTAGCACGTGGTGCACACCCATGTGTCCACATCCATTCCAAGGAAATCCAACGGTTAGACTTATCTCAGATCTACGACGCAGGTCTTTTCAGTGTTTCGGGGTTTCGAGCATCGAGAGTTCATGCATCCCCACATCTCGAACTTCTATTTGCCGAAATTCTGAAATTACTGTCTACTCTTCCACTTGATCCAATGGTCAAGTTCCTCTCTTACGATCTACGATGTAGATCATTTCAGAATTTTGGGTTTTGCTATTTCGCGACTTGTGAAAATAAGGTTCTTCCCCTTTGGTTTCACTGGTGCTGAAATGTCATTCGGCAGCCACGTGTCCCCCCGATGGACGGTCTCGACGAATTCAGGATTTTGTGTATTGCGATTTCCACGTTCTTGTGCAACTCGAAAGGGATTTTAAACCCTGCTCATGTTTTCCAGATTTGACGGTCACGAGGGTTCTCCTTTTCCCTGAACAGATCCTACGGCTCCAACACTTCTGGTGTGGAGACCTCTCTCCCTGTGGCCATATGCCACCCCGGCTGCGGTTTCATAACACCGCTACACCTCCTGAGCTTGGTAACACGGTCAAGTAACTCCTTAACACTCAGGAGCATTCAAAGGTCTGAAATTGGCCCTCCAGACACAATTTCTCCTCAAACCCTCGGTCCAAAAACCACTCAACTAGCCCATCTAGGTTCAGCGTCAAAACCTTGGCTCTGATACCAAACTATAACGCCCCCATTCCAGGCCGGGCAGGTACTACTTCACGGAATAACAATCTCATACTTAATTCTATATATAAGACATGCATTTAAGAAAATGAAACACATTTAAACTGGAGTAACCATAATAATTACTACTTATTATAAATAATCAATGGATTTAACATTACTTTGTATGCACAGAAGAATACATGATAAATATAAATACACAGACATGCAGAAACATAATTAAAACATCATCTGGTACTTATCTTTGAAACGGTGGTAATTCCACCAACCAGGTGCAGGCCTTCCATGAACCTCCCAGCCTTAGACCACACTGCTCATCAAGCTCAGCAGTGGGTCACCCCCAAGCTGGGACTAAGCTCCACCCCCAAGGAAAGGAATCCTAGGCTAGGCTGAGGTTACAGGGTAAACACATAGTCACAAGGAAGGAATTCTCTTCCAGGAACCACTCATACTCACTGCTCACAGACTCTCCTTTCCCACATGCCTGCTCCACCCCAGGAGTATACACCTTCTTTGTCACCTAGATAGTCCTTCAGTTGTTAACCTCCCTTGCCATGGGTTTCAGCAACAGACTAGACAGAAAGTCTCTGAGCTCTGTGGCAGCTACAGGGTTCCTTCCAAGAGTTCTCTCCTTCCTCTGCGCACTCTCTCACCTGGAGAGAGTCGCTCATAGGCCCAGCAACATGTTCTTCCAACTTCACCACCTCTCTCACCTGAAGAAAGTGTTGTACTAACTAACCAACAAGCCACACAAGATCAAACACTACACATCCACCACAATCAACAGGAATCCAGACACGAACACCCCAGGACAGCTACAAACAGGTGCAACAACATAACTAGGCTTAGCAGGGACGGGACACTTCCGTTTTCTCAATATGGAAACATGGGATAGACTCACACTTTGGATTCTCAAGGATGCGTGATGAGTTGTCCACGTAGGGGTCGATTCAGACTCCACGGTTTAGAACAGAGAAGGGGTGTAGCGGCTTTCTAGAACAAACACAAACTTTTTCTCAAAATCAATGTAGGTTTATGGTTTAGGGGATGTACGGTTCAGAAGATGCACGAGGTCCCTTACCGAGGTCAGACTAGTTCACGCTCAAACGGTCGGGTAAAATGGAGGCGGCCCCCCACCACGGCTCATCTTAGTCGTTTTATTTGCATGGGCTTGGGTTGACACTTGTCACCTGTGAAGTTGCATGCTTCCATCAGCATGTGTTCCTCCCACCATTTGGAAGTCACATGTCATTCCAAAAGAACTTAGGATAAAAACATATTATTCACATGTCTTTTTGGAATAATATTAAAATATTATTCCCAAGACTTAAGCCCTTAGGTTTAGCCCCTAGGCTCCACACTTAGCCCCCTTTTCCCACCTTCCAGCCCCTAATCCCTTGCCCACTATGTGGAAGCTTAGTCCCCCATCACTCATCCATCGTGTCGGCCTGCACGCGGCGATGTTTATATTTTTATTAATGTTCTGCATAGATACATGTACAACATTAGGCTCTTGCTCTTCAACACTCAGGCTCACTGGCCTAACAATCACATAAGCCCACCAACTTATATAAACTTGGCTCACCAACCTATAAAACATTTTTACAACTCATTTCGTAAACAATATTTACAACTGGGCTCGGCCTTGGGGACATTACATTAAGTCCCTCTTTTTGATGCATCTCTTCCTATTGAAACCACATCATTATATAGGATGCAGATCTAGAAACTAGATAATACCTTGGGACTTGTAGACATCATTGGAAGGATTACTCATGATTGATGGTGGGTTTCAATCATTCACTCCTAATTGATTGATTCGGCAAGTGTTTGACATCAAATCCTTTTCTCACACTCACTAGATTGTACTATGTACCTTGGGGTCCATTTTCACTATTGGTTGTTCCCCTTGTATCAGTTAACAATTTTAATCAATGACTAGTAATCATATGGTTTCTACCATGCTCGACATCATCTCATTTATTCACATGATGTATATTTGTACAATCAATGGGTTTGGATTGAATACCTTTGGTTAGGGGAATATGCTATTAATGATACCTTACCAAGTTGCACAATAATATATCATTTATTGATAAAGTAATTTGAAGACTGAATGACACTCTCATTTGTGCTAAATGTCTTCTTGATATAAATTGTGACAGAGATACACATTCTATTTGATTGTGGCTATGATATTTTTATGACATGGATCCATTGTGTACTTTTTCATGGTCATGGTATTGCATTTCACTTCATGGATCCATAGTGTATTGTGTTGGTGGCCATGCTTATTCATATATTTGATCATGGGTATGCTTACCTTGGGGATGCTCTATATTTGATTGGTTGATTTTTGGCTTGTAGGCACTTCATGTTTCCTTGATATGCAAAACTTCTCTTTAGTCCACTTATCAACATCTACTTTTGTAATGTATTTATGCCATCAGTTCCTCTTCTAATCTTATACATTAAGGGGCATATGTTATACTTGTATTTTCCAACATATTCCTTGCAACAAAGTTATTAGATGTAACAAAGTTAAGAGGTCATTGGTTCAAATCCAGAGGGGGGTAGGGTATGTATACCTTCATAGACTTTACCAGTCAAATCGTTGGGCAGAGGGGGGTCCCTTGTCCCACAAACAAGGGGGTCTCATACACCAATTTGGTGTGCTGGCTTGGCCTTGACCTTAAAAATAGATTATTATTATTATTATTATTATTATTAATGAAGCTGAAATTACACTTGTACTAAGGAAATTTCTCATTAAGAGCCTTTGCCACCTTTCTTCCTAGTATAAGAGTGGATGGTCATTAGTTCCTCATATAATAGGTGCGGTTGGTCATGGTTTTCCCATATAAAACTATCGGCCACCCCTTAGACCGTTGAGAATTGGAGAGTTATTAAGAGATCAACGAGCAATGGGTTGGTAAAATTTCATAATTGAGCATGGAACTTGTGCATGACTTGTATTTACTTGGTTCACATGTCATGAAGCCTATTTTTAGGTCCTCAAAGAATCTATAAGAAGAAACCAAAGCTACGGGATGAGGATAATTCAAAACAAGAATTTAGAGAGCATCATTGTGCTAGTGAATTGGAGCAAGAATAGTTGGTCTATTGTTTTCCATAATTATTGAGTGTTGGGTATCAACATTAGTTTGATAAGGCCTAGATGAGAGCATCTTACTATGATACGATGATAGTGTTGGAGATATTACACACTCAACTAGGTAATTCTTTTCCTAAGGTTGTTAGTCCAACATTGAGGGCACTTCCATAGATGAGAATATTCTCTCTTGAGAATATTCCCCTACAAATTAGGGTGCCTCCTACAAAATAGGTTACCTTCCCTCTTCAGTTCAGAGTTAGTTACACCTCAGTTAGACTAGTGGAGGCTACTCATTCATGACAATCTCAGTTTTATCACCAATAGTTGTGTGTTCACCTCGGTTTACTCACCAGGAGGGCACATATCTCATGCATGTGTCCAATAGGGCGCATATATTGTGATTTCATGTGTTTCCCTCACTTCCACATGTGTGACTCATTTAATTGATGATTGCATGGACCGGTTAACTAGGATTAGGTGGCATTTTACTTCGATTTCTATTTGTGAGTATCTAGATCTCTCTAGATCATTACTATGGCACATGCACTTAGCCATGTAGATTATATCAAGTGTATTTTACCATTTACTCATGCAATTAATACAATTCATTCCTTCTCTCAAGCTTGTCTTTCTTCTCTTCTCTCTCTCGCAAGCTTTGTGTGATTTTTCTACTAGATAGGTTCATTGTGAAAACTTCATAGATAGATCATGTTTGTTCAACATGGTGAGATTGTGGCTAAGGAGAAGGGATTCAAGTCTCGGGGCTAGGAGTATGGAAACAGATCTCAAGGTAAATCATCTTTGTTGTAATATATTTCATTTTATCAATATAATTATTCTCTCTTTCCCCTCCAAAATCTTATCGTTCATTGATCTATCTTGTATCTTGAAGTAGATTTTTTTTATATAATTAGGCTCAAGTTACTAGATTATATCTTATTCATGCTATATTTTATTTGTTATTTCATGAAGGAATGAGGAGGGTTTTTCTTTCTTTATTGATTGTGTAGGTAACCAAGTGAAGCAACATCATTGGAGTTGGATCTAATAAGGAGATGTGGATACATTGAACCACCATCGAAATTAAAGTAAGTTAATCCTTCCCCTTCTCATTTCCTTATGAAATCGTATGATTAACTCTAGATGAAATGTTATTTATCATTGGTTTATATCTAACCAATGAGGGGATTTTCTTATTCGTAAGTGAATTTCCCTTTAACACCCATATAACTATAATTATCTAAATAAATTGGCATCATCTTGACCTCCTTGAGCTCTATTTCCATGGATTTACTTTATTCCTTGGATTTGTTCTTCTTTTCTTGTTAGAATTTGTGGGGGAACCGATTTGCTATGAGGGAGGTTTGAAATATGTAGATTTTGAATTTCTAATATCCCCCGATGAACCCGATGAACCATTAGAGGTCTTCAAAGTATTTTCACAATAAACTTTCAAAGTGGCCTAAGAAGCATAGATCCATGAAGAGATGGTACATTTGAACTTTTGAATGTCTCGATGAACCATCAAGAGTGTCCCAAAGAAGATATTTAGGACTGACATGATGCACCATCGAGACCCTTTTAAAGAATCACCACATAATCTTTGGAAAAGACACTTCCAAAAGTTCGCCAATGAATTATAGGGATGATTCATAAGATGTGACATTCAAACGTTGATGAACCATTGGGAATCTAAAAAAGATATTTTGAATGTCTAGATGCAACATTGGGTGGTTCCAAAATATGTTTACATTACTCCTTTCAAAGTCTCCCCGTGAACTATCCTGACACGTCAAAAGATAAGATCCCATTGGGAAGGTTCAAAATATGTTAAAATGACAACATTCAATTTGTGTGGATGAACCATCAGGAGAGTTTCGAAGAATGCATTTTTAACAACCCCTAATGAGTCATAAAAAGTTATTGAAAGACGGGGCAATCAAAATCCTCAACTTTCGTGATGAATCAATGAGGGCCAATGAAAAATTAATGTTCAAAATATTGGACTATAATATACCTCTAGATTTCATTCATCATAATAGTGTCTATTGTTTTTTTAATAGAAATAACGAGAAAAATATCGCACTTAAAGAAAATTTATCCATAACATTGCGTACACACAATGTCTCCATTATAAACATATAATAATTATATTATGGCATATAACATGTCCTTCATTTCATTGTCAAAAAAATATATAGTTTACCTTAGAACCAAAGGATGAGATTCCATGCTTTGAGACAATAATTAGTATTTGTTGATTGTACAATAAAGTCTATGTAAACTTCATATCTTATCTAGTAAATAATTACAATTTTTTTAACTTTTGCAACTTTTATTTTGAGAGATGCTTCTTCGTTTCATAATAATTCTAAGAGCAAAGAGTGAGTGAACCATTCTGTTGAGTTGTTCTTCGTCTAGAAGTTTTCTAACAAGTTTTTTGGAATTTAAAGATAACCCATGCCTTGCATCTGATATTCACCATCTTTTTAAAAGAAAAACTATGTTGTCTAATTCAACCACAATTACTTTCATGGAGAGTAAGATTCAAGGCAAATCAACCCAACATATTATCATTTTCTTTCATCAGGAGATCGTAACATAGTAACTTTGTTATGCTACATAAGCTCCAACTAATTTTTGTTCTATAATATAAGAGCTTAAGATAATTCTTAATGTATACCTTGCCTCTTTTATGGGGATGGTTTATGCAATCTAGAGTGTTTATATGTTTGTGTGCTACTAAAACTTATTCACTTTCTAATATTATTATCATTGAGTTTACATGACTTCAGAAACCTAAGAAATGTTCACTTGGAATCTTTGGAGGATGAATTAATGGAGTTGAAAAATCACCATGTTATCGAGGAATGTCCTTTAGTTTTGTTCGAGTGTATTCATGAGGAATATCTCCTAAAAGAAGGAAAGTATAGGACCAAGCATACATGAGAGGAAGTGGAGGTACAACCAAAGGAAATTTCCATGACTAGCAACATTGAAGTGATCTCAATCAAAGAAGACATTTGGAAGATGTTGATGAGAAATATATTGTTGTATTCCCATATGATGACTTAAAGGTTTCAACCCTACACCCAATTCTATACATCAATGTTGCAAGATGAGAGGAATAATAATATCATGCTTTTTCTTCTTCTTCACTACTTGATTACTCATATCAGTTCACACACCAATGGGCGTTCTTGTTAGCTCATTACTATGTTTTTCATATTTATTAAAGATTTTCTTGTGTGATGTGGTAAAGTGATCTATATCATTTACTAGAGTACATAAATACTATACTCACTCATTTTAAGGAGGTAAAGAGGGAATTAAGATTGATTTGGATTCTAGAACTTAGCAAGGAAATAAACAATGAGTCCTCCTAAGCCATCTACAATATGCAACTCGAGAACCCACATTAAGAATATGCTATGAGTAAGTTAGTTGAATAGTTACATCACATCTGCTTTTTCATGTAAAGGCAATTTGGAATTGGTTGGGTTAACATACTAGAGATTAAACATAAACACAAAATCACTC
>ML813452.1:97108-121406 GCA_009831015.1 Picea engelmannii | reverse complement strand
AAAGCGGAAATCTCAAATATTAAAGTGGTCAACATTGCAGAAATTGACAAGTGGATGATAGCTTCAAGTTCAAAACTGGAGAAAGTTAAATTCACAGAGAAAACAATAGGAAGCCAGTTGCCAGGCCTACAAAGAAGTTTCTTCTCTTTTGAAGAAAACGAAGTACCAGAGGCTCCTAAAGTCTTGGTGAACTTTTTAGAGAAATGTGTTCAATACATGGAAGCAGATAAAGAAAGTTCTTCAATACAAATTTAAAACTTTGTAAATACTTTTATTTTCATAATTTTGAAATAAATTGTAAACGGTTGACATTAGTTTATGCAACTGAAATATTAGGAAGTTGGTTAGTTACCAACGAAAGACTTCGATAGAAATGTATAAATATAGTTTCAAGAGGCGGAAAAAGGGCTTCGGAAATTTTTGAGAAAGCCAATTTTTGTAATATCAACTTTGAAGTTTATCGGAATCGAAATCGCAAAAAAGATTCTGGATCCTGCAATTTTGTGACTATGTTTCTTCCCCTGTTTATCATGATTTGTTAAATTTTCTTCTTAATGTGTGTTTCTAACAAGTGAATCAATTTGAAGTTGTATACATTTTTGTTTATCATTTCAGATTGGTTTGGATGTTGAATGTTTTACAGTATTTCCTCTGAAATTACTTTAGTGATTTTAAGACATGTAAACCTTATGTTCCTTAATATCTAATTCTGTTAGAAATATTGTTTTTCTTTCATCATTGTTCATTGAAGTATAAGATTCTTTCAAGATAAAAGCCTTATATTTCTTTATATTGTATTCCATTATCTACAACCTCAAAATTGTTTCAAAACCAGGAAACGGCCTTGATTGTGTTTTTACATTACTGTTTTAGATTTTAAAGTTGTTTCATTAATATCATCTCTGAAAATCTGAAGTAACCAATCGATAAAAACCCTCTTACAAAACCCTTTAAAAAATACTATCACCCATGACAGTCCCTAGTGGTAGACAACCAAACGTAGAACCTGGTCTTCAGGATCAAACCAGCATTGCCCTAAACTTATTTAACACCATTCTGCAAACAGCAACCAATAGGGATGAGTTAGAAAGATCGTGGGCTGCTATCGAACGTGACATTAGCATCCAAGAGCAACGTGAAGCAAGACAGAGACAGTTGAGAAACTAAATCTGATCTAGTTTTCCTTTGTTTCTTTATTTTAAAGTATTATCATAAAAAATCTGTGTCGGATGCCTTGACGGTATGTTTTATAGCCTTAAAACATAAACTCAGGAACAACACACCACATCAACTAGCTCCCAGAAGACATTGGGTCTTGCTCCATGAGGTACAAGTCAAGTATTATGGTGAGTATCATTTCAATATTTGAGGAATTTGAGTTTCTTGCATTTAAAATGACTTTTGATTATGTAACATTTGCTTGGAAATTATGCTCTTTGCCTTGTTTCACCTTGGTGGTTGACATTGCGCCTTAGTAAGTGGGTCACCCTTAGGGGTAGGTTTTCTACTGGTAGGTCCTCTTGACGAGTCATCGTGCCAATCATGACCATACTTTTAACTTTCCACACTTCATCCCCTCATTTCCTTACCTTTTGGGATTTTAGGGTGTACTGACCCAAGAAGGGACTATCCCTCATTTCATGGGAAGAAGGGGTTGAAGGCCCAAAGTCTTATAGATGGAAAAATATAAAATCCAATCATGAACCTTCTAGATGCTCACCCAATGATCCCGAGAAATTTTAAATGTCTCTCATAAGAAACTGATGGGACCCATAAAAAATAACTAACACAAAATGCCAACCGAAGTGGAGCATGTGTGGGAAATGTTTTTCATGCTTAGGTAGAAGCCCCACACACTATATTCAACTTGGGGAAGCATAATGTGACCAGGATAGAGTCAAGGTGGAATTTGATTTTCATGCTTACGTAGAAGCCCCGTCTTGGCTTCAACTTGGAAACATCTTGAAAGAAAAAAAGGAAATAAATGGGCTTGGAAAAAGGTTGCAATGAAAACAAAGGTGCAACACACCATATACAAATTAGACACCCATATATGAGACACTACGATCCCTTGTATGTCATGAACCCCATTCCAAAAATTCTTTCCCCCATCCATGTCAGTTTTTCCACATGACCTAGAGAGGGGTCCACTTGGGAAACACTCTTAAACTTGAGGTACGATTCACCCAATAGGTCTCTTTGTCAACCCTCCCATACCCAAACTTGGAAAACTGCATAGGGTTGTTGAGCACTTGTTTAGTTTGATGAGGTGGTTTTTGACGCACATGCTTGGGTGTCTCTTTTATTGATTTGATTTACTTATCATGATGCAATTGACTTGATATCCTTGGAGGATGTATTCATTTTCTTTGCAGGACCTAGTTGGCGGACAGTTTTGGAAGAACAATCCTAGATTGGGATTCCTTGGGGCTTGAATCCCATAGGCTAGATACCATGGCCCATACATTGGATGATGATGATATCCTTTGGAGGCCTGAGAGACACCTTGGAGGATCTATCCTAGCCCATTTCCAGCCCAATGTTTTTCTTTGAGGCCAAAACGTCACACTTGAGGAGCTTGATGTCACTCTAGGGATAGGGTTTTGGTGGTGAAGGTTTTCATGATGGACACTTGGTACGTTTTGATGGTAGAAGGCTTGGTTTGAAGTAGGAAGCCATAGCGCATGATAGGGAGGCCCTAGAAGGCCCAACAAATTACATTATTTACTCCAATGACTTACAAAAGGGGTCAAAACGTCACCCTTTAGAGGGATGGTGTCACATTAGGGTTTCTTATGTGCATTTTTTAAAGATAAAATTGAATTTGATAATGTAAAAGGGAAAAGTAATGGTTGTTGACACCTTAATTTGTGGTTACCCTTAAATTATGTGGACAAACACTTTTAAGAGGATTTGTATAAATAGAGATCAAACTCTTGTCATTATATCATAGCTCTCCCATTGTGAGAAGACCATTGTGGCTGAAATTTGCACCCTACTTGGGAAATTTGGAATCTCTCTCTTGTGAAAATGATTTTTGGTGATATCTCTTGGTGAATTTTTGAGATAAGGTGGTGCACACCTCTTGGAGACTTCCTCTCTTGCTTATGAATGGTCATTGCTTGGTGAACTAGGGTTTAATCTTGCATCTCTCTTGAAATTGGTAAGGAAAATATGCAATTGTTAGTTCTTATTGCTTCTTTCATGATTATTGTTGGTTGAAACCCTAGGAGGAGTGTATGTTGATACACCCTCTATCAAGTTTCATCTCATTTGATAGTTTATAAGTCATTTATTGCAAGGTATCTAGGATGAGTACAAGGGTGTACACCCTCCTAGATTTACCTTAGTTTCATTTGAATTCCTTAGGGAGTAAGAGGATTTACACCCCTAGGGATTTTTTTGATCTAACTCATGCTTTCAAGAATCCATTCACCGAAATTTCAAAGGAACTAATATGAAGTTTGCATTGGATAAATAAATGTTTTTCATTGAAAAACATGATTTAGAGAGACATTGATATTGTGCAAGTTGGAATCTCGTATTGATGCTTTGAGGTTGCTAAAGCCTCTAGGGTGTCTTGTTTTGCTTGGTATTCTTAGAGAGATAACTCGATAAAATCTACAGCCATTAGGGCTGCAAAAAATATATTTCAACTTTGTTTATAACTCACTTTTCAACCATCAAAAGTTGCTAATAAATTGCCCCTATAATCTACTAGCCTCAAAGCAATTTTTGGGTGGTTTACTTGCTTGTTTTGTGGGTTGAAATTTTATGTTGTAGAAATAGTATGCTACAGCCATAAGGCTGATAAAATATCCCTGCAATACTTGGTTTTAATATCCTTATTTCATTTCTAAAGTCTTATGCTTTCATACTTGAGTTATACTAGTGATTGCTAGCCTATCTCATGCATCATTTACTTGAATTTTAGTATCTTGTTAGCAACTTTAAAAATAATTTACTTGTTGATATATATCTCTGTTGACTACTGAACATAGGGACAAAAATATTAACTTTATTTTCTAGTTAACTTTAATATTGTATACCCGTCTTTTTTTGTGTCTCGAGCAGGTACAATCATCTTTTGCAGGTACCTAAGTTTCTTGGAAACTATTAACCACTTCCAAGACTCATTTCCAAGATATATTCCACTTAGTATCTTGACCTATAGGGGCATCACTTCCATCATATAAATTTTCGTCTCATTCCCCCTTGGGTCACCCGGGACTCCCCCCCTTGTGTTGGATTCTTCCTTCACTAAAGCGATGGGAGGGTTTATCTGAGGTGACAGTGGGTAAACTCTCCCACCGTTATCTCCATCTTTTGAATTGGGTTGGGCTTTTCCCAAACCTACATTTTGCGGAATAACAGTGTACAAATTCCTCCAAAGGAAACGTCCATCATATCAAGTGTGAAATGTCTCTGGGATCCTCTTCCCATCTTATGGGGTGCATCGTCCAACCTGTGGGCTTCAATCCCATATGAAGGTCCAAGTGACCTAATCGTTCCATGGAAAATATTTCACCTCGCAAGGTCCTGCAAAGAAAAACAAGTATGACCTCCAAGGGTCCACAAGTCACATGTGTCATGCCTAGTAAGCCACATTTAATAAAATAACCACCCAAACATGTGTATAAAATCCCCCCTTTTCAAAAGAAACAAATGCTCAAATACCTTATACATTTTTCCAAATTTGAGTATGGGAGGGTCGTCATGGTGTCCTATTGTGTAAATCAACCCCCAAGTCAAGGAGTGTTTCTCGATAAGACTCTCTCTAAGTCATGTAAAAGAGTATGAGGTGGATGTGGGTGTGAACTTTGGGTGTGGGGTTTCTTGAAATATTAGTGTTGATATTTTCTCATTTATGGGTGCCTTTATAGAGGGTGTGATGCATCCTCGTTTGCAATGCAACCTTTTTCCAAACCCTTTATTTGCCATTAATTGATTTATGGTCCAAAACATTCAGTTCTATGTGAAATCAAAATTAAGGAGCACCGCAATGCCACTTGAATCTAGGAACACATAGAGTATCATGTGCAAGGAAAGTAAAAGACAACAAAAAATGCATTCCCTCAACAAGTAAGACATTTATTAATTATGTGTTTTATTTTATAGGTCCTTGATTTTTATATAGAAGTGTTTCATTACTCTTAGGGATTTAGGGAGAGCATCTAGAGGATAATGTATGGCTCTTATATTGTTCCATCTACAAACCCCTCGATACCTTTAGCCCCTTCTTCCCATGAAAAGAGGTACAAGCCCTTCTTGGGTCCATAAGCCCAAAAACTCAAAAGATGAGGAAACATAGGGGAATACGTGTGGAGAGTGGTAAGTTTGGATGGGAATGGTACGATGACCCTTCAAGGAGACCCCCTAGTAGCAACCCTTTTCCTGAGCATGACCCACTTACAAGGAAAAATGTCAACCACCAAGGTTAAATGAGGAAAAAGGTATAATTTCCAAGCAAACGTTTTCAAAATAAAGAAAGGAATTTTTTCGACATGTTTAAATGATTCAATTATTTAAACGACACTTACCATGACACCGTACTTGTTACCTCATGAAGCAAGACTTGTTTTCCTCTATGGGACAAGCTGGTGTGGTGGACGTTGTTGCTTCCAATCAATGGTGATGTGTGGTAATAAGAGGGATATGTCCTCTTATTTGTCTCTCGGAACTACATGTCGTCAACCTGCAAGCCTCAAGACATAATCTTCTTATTTATCCCTAGGCATGGGGGGATAACAAGTCCAAGATAGTAGAATCTTTGGGGAAAAGGGAAATACAACCAATCAAGTGTTGGGTATGTAAGGGAGATCACAGATACATAGACCGCCCTCATAGAGTGGATATAATGGGAATGTACACAATATTCAAGAGGCCACTACAGTAGAAGGTGTGGGTAGAAGTGTTCCCGGGATATATGCAGCCCTAGAAAATCGATAGGAAGAACATGAGTCTCACATGATTGAAGTGGAAGGTAATATTACCAATCAACATGTTTCTATTTTAATTGAGTTTGAAGCAATTCATAGTTACATTGATCCTAATATAGTAGACAAATTTCATTTGAAGACGAAAAAGCTTGAAAAAATATGGTTGGTACAACTACCCACTAGGACCAAAAGAAGAATTAATGATATGGTTAAGAGTTTTCCTGTAGACTTGAATGGAATAAACACAATTGCATATCTAATTATCATACCATTAGGATTTTACGATATCTTAATTGGAATGGATTGCTTGGACCATCATCATCGAATGTTATACTATTGTAACAAGACATTTAAAGTCCTAATAAATAAGGAAAACATAGCTTAGTGAAGGGGATCTTAAGACCTATTTCTATAAGGATAATTTCAGCCTTACAGCTGAAGAGGTGCTTCAAAAAAGGATGTTAATTGTTTGTAGCTCATGTGGAAGAGAAAGCTAAGGGGAAAATCCCAAGTATTGAATATTTTTCAATGCTACAAGAGTATGAAGATGTATTTGGGGAGATACCGGTTTTTCCACCCAAGAGAGACATAGACTTCTCTATTAACTTAATTCCTAGAGCTACCCCAACATCCAAATCTCCTTATAGAATGAGCACACCAAAATTGAAATAATTTCAAATACAGTTGCAAGAATTGCTAAAGAAAGGGTAAATATGCCCAAGTGCCTCACCTTGGGGAGCACCCGTACTATTTGTAAAGAATAAGGATATAACTTTAAGGTTGTGTGTTGATTCCAAGAAGTTGAATACGACTACAATGAAGAACAAGTACCCTCTCCCTAGAATTGATTATCCCTTCAATAAACTAGGGGGATAAAAGGTGTTTTCCAAGATAGACTTGAGGTCAGAATACCATTAGGTGAGGATAAAAGATGAAGACATTAGTAAGACAACTTTTAGAACTATATATGGGCATTATGAATTTGTGGTGGTGCCATTTGGATTGACAAATGCACTAGGTATCGTTATGTGTTTGATGAATGATATTTTCTGATATTATTTGGATAAGTTTGTTATTTTCTTCTTAGTTGATGTTCTTATATATTCTAAGTTAGAATAAGAACATGAGCAACACTTAAGGATGGTGCTACATGTGTTAAGGGAGAATCAATTGTATGCCAAGCTGATCAAATGTTCATTTTACCAAAATCAGATCCATTACTTGGGGCATATCATTCCAAAGGAAGGAATAGAAGTGGATCAAAAAACGATTGAGGCAATCAAAGGATGGCCTAGACCAAAGAATTTTATTGAGGCCAGATCATTCATGGGACTTGCAGGTTATTATAGGAGGTTTATTGGAGGATTTTCAAAAATTGCACATCCAATCACTTCTTTGCAACAAAAGGGGATAAAGTTTAAATGAACATCCAGATGTGAATAAATCTTTCATCATTTGAAGGAAGTATTGACAAGTGCACCAATATTGAAGATTGTTGATCCAGAGGAGGATTTTGTTGTGTACACTAATGCATGCAAGGAATGGATTGGTGGAGTCCTTACCCAAATTGGACATGTGGTATGTTATGAGTCAAGGAAGTTGAAAGAACATGAAATGAACTATGCCACACATGACCTAGAGTTGGTAGCCATAGTACATGCCTTAAAACTATGGAGGAATTATCTCATGGGAAGAAACTTTGAATTGAGGACTATTATCCCCAATTTCTAGGGATAACTAAGGAGATTATTTCTCGAGGCCCTTAGGTTACAGACATGGATTACCGAGAGATATATGAATGACAATGTCCACATGCACATACATAGACACACTTCACCACCACACATCCTGGATTTGTCATGATGGCATTCACTGCATCAGCTTGCTTCCAGAAGAAGATGGGTCTTGCTCCATTAGGTACAAGTCAGGTATTGTGGTAAGTGTCAATTTAATACTCAAAGCATTTGAATATGTTTCATTTAAAGTTGATTTTGATTATGGAATGTCTACTTGGAAATTATGCGCTTTTCCCTGTTTCACCTTGGTGGTTGACATTGTGCCCTAGTAAGTGGTCATCCTTGGGGATGGATTTTCTACTAGGAGGTTCCCTTGATGAGTCATCATGCCATTCCTGAATATACTTATATTTTTCACACTTCATCCTTTTCATCTCCTTATATTTTGGGATTTTCAGGTGTACTGAGCCAAAAAGGGATTGTACCTCATTTCATGGGAAGAAGGGGTTGAAGGCCCAGAGAGAATGTAGCTGGAAAAAGATAAAATAAAAAACTATAAACTTCTAGATTCTCACCCAAAGAGGTCTTGATAATGATGAATTTTTTCTCCTAAAAAATCAAATACCTATAAGAAATAGTTTCACATTATATAGACGTCCCACTTGTTGAGGAATCTACAAAAGTGTGTTAGAGCCTTTGCTTTACCCATATGGCACTATGTGTACATCTCCCTTCAAGTGACATTGTGGTACTACCTCCAAAGTCTTATGTTACCCATTTGGAGTGCCCAATTGTTCTGTACTTTAATTAACTAATGGAAAATGAATGGGCTTGGAAAAAGGATGCATTGAAAATGAAGGTGCAACACGCCCTATACAAAGGCACCCTTAAATTAGACACTATGAACCCGTGTATGTCATGAACCCCATGACCAAAAGTATTATCCCTCATCCAACTCATCTTCTTTACATGACTTAGAGAGGGGCCCACCTAGGAAACACTCCTTGAATCAAGGAATGACTCACCCAATAGGTCACCTTGTCAAACCTCCCATACTTAAACTTGGAAAATTGCATAGGATCCTTGAGCACTTATTTAATTTGATAAGGTAGTTTGTATGCACATGTTTAGGTGTCTCTTGCATTAAATATTAATTTACTTGCCATGATATATTTTTCTTGAGATCCTTGGAGGGCGCACTTGTCTTTCTTTGCGGGACCTTGTTTGATGGACATTTTGGAGGAACAAGACCAACTTGGGCCTTATTTGGGGAAGGAAACCCTTAGATGGATGCCATATCCCACACCTTGGGCCATACCGGATGATGAATGTTTCCTTTGGAGGCTTGAGAGAGTACCTTGGAGGACCTCACCTAGCCCCTACTAACCCAATGATTTGCCTTTGGAGGCTAAAGCGTTGCACTTTTGGTCTTGACGTCTTGATAGGGCTAGGGTTTTGATGACAATGGTGAAGTTTGGAAGGTGACTTGACTTGGTAGATGGATGGAGGGTGCAAAACATGATGACACATGGCCTTTGGAGGCCCAATACCTCCTCAAAGCACCTAATGATTTATCAAAAGAGTCAAAACATCACCCCTTAGGGGCATGGCGTCAACTTCTAGGGTTTCGTTTTCATGTAAAAATATTATTTTTAATTGTAAAGGGGAAATTAAGGGGGGTTGTCCTCTTAATTTCATTTCACGCTAAGTTATGTGGAAAAACTTTAATTTTAAGTCCTTGTATAAATAAAGGACAAGATCATTTCATTTTCATAACTCACTCTCTCTTGAGTGAAAAGATACTTGGCTGAAATTTTTTCCCTCTTTGGGAAAATCTTGTGCAATATTTTTGGATGCTATCTTGCCTAGTGTGGAGCTAAAGTGGTGCACTAATATTCTTGGAGGTTTGTCTTGGAATTTGGATGAAATTTCTTGGTAAAGTAGGGGTTTGTCTTGCTAGCATTGAAATTTGTAAGGAAATTTCTACAATAATTGGTAATTTCTTCTTGTTTCAAGTTATTCTTGTCTTAAAACCATTGGAGGAGTATAATGGAATACACCCTCCACCAAGTTCATTTTCATTACTATTGGATAAATCATTTTTCAAAGGTTGCTAGGAGAAGACAAGGGCGTACTCCCTCCTAGATTTACCTTTCTAAGTCTTCCATACTCTAGGAAGTAAAAGGGATTACACCCCTAAAGGAGTTCAAAACCTAGCCTTAAACCCAAGACTACATAACCCACTGTCAAGGCAATAATCATTTTTTTCATTGGATAAATAGATTAATTGCATTGGAATGCGTGATTTTACAAGATATTGAATTTGTTCAAACTGGAATCAATTATTTGCCTTAATAGCTTGCTTGAGCCACTAGGGCATTTTGATTGGTCGGATATGCTATTGATGTTATAACTTTATGCTACAACCATTAGGGATGCAACAAACACATTTAAATTTCTTTCTATTACTCATTATTCAACCGTCATAAATTGTTAAGAAGATGTCATAGTAACCTACTAATCATTGTGCATATTTTGGGTGGTTTACTTGTGATTTTTGGTGGTTGAATCTTGTTGTTGTAGCAATTGTTTTCTACATCCATAAGTCTGCCATAATACTTTGTTGATAACTTCATCTATCAACCCTAATTCGTTGTCAAAGTTCATGCTTAAGTATTGGAAAGTTATCTATTGTTTTAGTACTTCATTGTCCAATCACTATTTGGTAATTTTGATGGTTAAATATGCAGTAAATAGCTCTTATTATTGCTGATACATATTTGTGTTTACTTATGAAATATAGAACAACAATATTTACCACTTCATTTTTGGGCTTGTATCTCGATTATTTGTCTTGTCTCGGGAAGGTGTAACACTTTGGTGCAGGTACCCAAGTCTTTGGAAACCATTTATAATCATCAAGACTCATTTCCAAGCCCTCATACTTCCTCCATCATTGATCTAAGGGGTTCCTCTCAAAATCTCTTCATCCTCTATCTCAATCCCCCTGGGGTCACCTAAGATCCCCCCCTTGAGGTGATTTCATCATCTCTCAAGCAAGGGGAGTACCTATCTAGGGTGACAGTGGGTAGGTATTCCCATAGTTCTCACCATATTTTGGATTGGGTCAGGATTTTCCCAACTTACAATTTTTGCGATAACAAGGAAAGACTATAGTGGTCTAAATCATTTATTTGAGTAGCCAACATTGAATGCCAGACAATTTAGATGGTTTGAATTTCTTAGTGAATATGACTATGATATCAAACACATCAAGTGAAAGGAGAATAAAGTGGTTGATGCACTCAGTAGGAGGATGCATGAGATGCATGCTACAACCATAAGTATGTACATGTCTGATGTAAAAGATAGAATTTTGGGAGTTGCAAATTTAGACCAACATTATTTATAAGTCAAGGAAAGCATACAACAAGGTAATTTACAACCAACGTACAAAGATTATGAGATGGGAGATGATGGATTATTATTATTGCACAAAAATAGAATATAGGTTCCCAATTCCAATGAATTAAGGAATTTGATATTAAAGGAGACACACAATGTTTCATATGTTGGACACCGAAGTTATCAAAAAACCATTGCAGCAATAAAAAGCTAATATTTTTGGTCGGGCATGAAGAAGGATGTGGTTGATTGTGTAGCCAAATGTATGGAATTCCAAAGGGTGAAGGTTGAGCATGGACACCCAGCAGGTCTGCTACAACCATTGCCAATTCCAAAGTGGAAGTGGGAGGTATTCACCATCGAATTCATCACCAAGTTTCCTAGGAAAACAATGCAACATGACTCAATAATGGTGGTAGTGCACAAGTTAACCAAGGTTGCACATTTTATTCCAGCTAAGATGAACCATAATGCAGCTAACATTGTTGATATTTACATGAACTAAATTGCCAAGTTGCATGGAGTGCCTAGGGAAATTGTGTCAGATCGATATTCTAAGTCTACCTCAAACTTTTGGAAGGGATTGTTAAAGGGATTTGGAACAAATATGAACTTCAATATAGCATATCACCCAAAGACATATGGGAAGACAAAGAGAGTTAATCATGTGATTCAATACATGTTGAGGATGTATGTGATGGATAATGCATCCAAGTGGGAAGAGTAACTACATTTGGTGGAGTTTACATACAACAATGGGTATCAAGACTCATTGAAGATGAGCCCAT
The DNA here is from genome assembly GCA_009831015.1 of Picea engelmannii. NCBI lineage: Eukaryota > Viridiplantae > Streptophyta > Pinopsida > Pinales > Pinaceae > Picea > Picea engelmannii. The sequence goes on along the minus strand of ML813452.1, from coordinate 109,538 downwards.
TTGAAGATTTATATGGCAAAAAGTGTAACACTCCAGTGAGTTTGGACAATCCATCAGACAGAGTGGGCTTCGACCAGATATGCTCAAGGATATGGGAGAGGAAATTATTAATATCAAACATAACTTGAAGGCACCCTAGGACAGGAAGAAAACCTATGTAGACAAAGAAAAAGTACATAGAGAATTTGGAGTGGGAGAACATGTGTTATTGAAAGTGAAGCCTAAGAAGAGATCACTAAGTCTAGGAAGTTACACTAAGTTGGAAGCTAGATTTTGTGGGCCATTTGAGATATTGGAAATGATAGGGACAGTTGCATACATGCTTGCATTTCCTTCTTCCATGAATGTGCATAACATATTTCATGTATCTTTATTGAAAAACTATGTGCATGAACCTAATCATGTTGTTGATTGGAATTTGATTCAGGTGGAGCTCGAAGGGGTATTTTAGGTGGAGCCCTGTTGAAATATTGTAACTATGGAGAATATTATAATTATAATTGATTTATTGTCATGTATATCAAATCCCCTTTTGTGGATTGATCATTTCAGGACTTATGTATGACCAAATCCCCTTTTGTGGATTGGCCAAACCATACTTAAATGGTGGTATTTGAGAAGTTGGACCCTAGGGTTTATTAAAGTGGTTTTAACCACTATTGGAAGAAGTCATCCCTGCTTGGTGAAGATACATAACCCTAGCACCCCTCAACTAGTATAAATAAGAGAGGATGGCACCTCATTCACTCACTCAACAAGTGCGCATCTTTTGGAGGTATATGCAATTGCAAGAAGAAGGAGAGAGAGGCGCATGCTCAATCTTGGATATTATTTAGTGTTTTGGTATTTATTCTTGGCATTGTATTGGCGATCTATTATTGGGGAAAAAAATTTTGGGTTTTATGCCCCATGAGGGTTTACCAGGATAAAATGTTGTGTACCTTGTGATTGTGTTTATTTCAGTGATCCTTCTTATGTTTTTATTCTCTAGTAAATTGAAAATAACTTAATAACAACTCTAAATTTAACATGGTATCATAGCTTGAATGAATAGAGCACCTTTCACTAGGTAACCAAAAATGTCATTGTTTTCGTACAAGAAAATTAGTGCTTTTAATAGAAGGAAATTTCTGACTAAAAATCATCTAGGGAATTGCGCCCTAGCCTAGGGCATCACTTGGAAGATTGATTAAACATTTTCAGTGGCCAAAGCCTCCGGAAAGTGAAACCTTAGTTTTGACGGGTACCAGAAAACCACGAAACCAGAACTAGTACTAGAAGTACCAATCCAGATTTGCGCAGGTCCAGTTTCAAGGGATAAAATTTGGATTTTCTGAAAACATAATCTCCAACCTACTCACCTCAGCCCAGTGCATCTCCAGGTAAGTTCAGATTCACTTTCTGAGCAATTTCATTTTTTGGTAATTTTCCTATCTCCATGTCAAGATGTCTGCAAGCCCCAAGCTTATTGACAAGTTAGAAGGTGTGGAAAAATTTTGTTCCTGGAAGTACATGATTGCACTCATTCTTGAAGAGAATGACCTTGCAAAATTCATAAAATAAAATGTACCATAATCCGAAGAAGATGCAGCCAAAACAAAGTATAAGAAGGATATGGTTAGGGACAAAAGGATCATTGCAGACTCTATTAAAGATCACTTGATCTCACAAGTGTCTTCTAATAATACTCCAAAAGATATGTTTCATTCCCTAACCAGAATGTATGAAGGAAAGAACCTTAACTGGAAGATGAATTTGAGAACGCTAATAAAGAATACAAAGATGCAGAAAGGAGAAACGGTTCATGACTATTTCTCTAGGATTTCTCAATTCAAGGAACAACTAGAAGAAATTGGAGACAATCTAGATGAATATGAACTCATAATGACAACTAGTAATGGTCTCACAATACCTTGGGATGCATTCATCCAAACTATTTGTGCCAGAAAGGAGAACCTACAATTTGACAGTCTTTGGGAAGAATGTATTCAAGAAGAAGCAAGAGTAGCTAACCGAGAAGCGGTTCTTTTAAGGGATGAAGAGAAATCCATACATGCTCATGCTAAATGAGGAAAGAAAAGGTCTCACTTCAAGAAGGAGACCCACCTACATAAGGAATCTCACTCCCCAAAGAGATTCACCCACTTCCATAAATAATCTCACCCTCCAAGGAGATTCCAAAAGTTTCAGAAAGGTCAAAGAAGAGAAAAATATTTCTCCTCTTATCAATGCTATCATTGTGATAAGATGGGACACATTGATAATAATTGTCCTACCATAAGGGAATAATACAAGAAGAGAATGACCTTGCAAAATTCATAAAATAAAATGTGCAAGAACCCGAAGAAGATGAAGCCAAAGAAAAGTACAAGAAGGATATGGTTAGGGCCAAAAGGATCATTGCAGAATCTATTAAAGATCACTTGATCCCTCAAGTGTCTTATAAGAATACTCCAAAAGAGATGTTTGATTCCCTAACTAGAATGTATGAAGGAAAGAACATCAATCGGAAGATGAACTTGAGAACCCAACTCAAGAATACAAAGATGCAGAAAGGAGAAACAGTTCAAGACTATTTATCTAGGGTTACTCATTTCAAAGAACAAATAGAAGCAATTGGAGACAACTTGGATGAATATGAACTCATCATGAAAAATCTTAATGGTCTCATAATACCTTGGGACGCCTTCATCCAAACCATCTGTGCAATAAAGGAGAAACTACAATTTGATAGTCTGTGAGAAGAATGTGTTCAAGAAGAAGCAAGAGTAGCCAACTGAGAAGCGGTACTATTAAGGGATGAATACCAAGCCCTCCCTAGATGCTCATGCTAAAGGAGGAAAGAGAAGGTCTCATTTCCAAAAGGAGACTCACCTCCATAAGTAATCTCACTCCCCAAAGAGATTCACCCACTTCCATAAAGAATCTCACCCTCCAAGGAGATTCTAGAAATATCAGAAGGGTCAAAGAAGATAAAAATATTTCTCTTCTTATCAATGTTATCATTGTGATAAAAATGGAACATATTTCTAAGACTTTTCCTGCCATAAGGGAAGAATACAAGAACAAAAATAAAAAAAAATGCATCATGCCCATTCATTTGAAGATGATGAGCCACCCACATAGTTGACCAAAGAAGAAATTGAAGATTATGTTTTATTTTTATCCCTCTCAAGATATGTGACACATGGAGAGGATACTTGGCTCATAGACAGTGGTGCCTCTAAGCACATGATAAGTCAGAGAGACATTCTCTCTATCCTTACAGAAAATAAATTTCCCTAGAAAGTTATACTCGATGATGATTACCAGTACCCTATCAAAGGAGTGGGAGAATCCACCTACAAACTTGATTCGGGGACCTCGATGAGAATGAAGGATGTACTATATGTACCAGGTTTGAAAAAGAACTTACTCTCTTTCTCATCCTTATATAAGAAAGGTTTCAGGGTTGCATTCATAGATGGTGAAGTTCTTATGTGGCCTAAAGGAAAAAACATAGAAGATGCAATTGTCATTGGAACAAAATAACATGGCTTGTATAAGTTAAAAGGTCACTCGGATGAAGCCTTGACTCACTCCACTGAGAATCCTTCTGAACTTTGGCATAGAAGACTAGCTCACATCAACTACAAATCATTACCATATGTAAGCAAGGTAGTTACAGGTTTACCAGAATTCAAGGTTGATCATGAAGGTGTGTGCAAGGGATGTGCACAAGGAAACAACATAAAAAATCATTTCCCAAAGAGCGACAATAAAGTAGAAGGAATCTTGGAGATCATCCACTCAGATGTATGTGGTCCAATTCCATCAACCTCTCTTAGTGGGTATGTATACTATGTGTCATTTATTGATGATTATCCTCACAATATTTGGGTTTATTTATTGAAATCAAAAGATGAAGTATTTGGAAAATTCATGGAATTCAAAGCCTTGATAGAAAATATCTCTGAAATAAAAATCAAGATACTCAGGTCAAATAATGGAGTAGAATACACCTCAAAAGAATTTTTAATATTTTGCAGAGATGTGAGGATTAAGAGGGAGCTCACCACTCCCTATAATCCTTAGCAAAATGGTGTAGCAGAAAGAAAGAATAGAACAATAATGGAAGCAGTGAATACTATGATCCATGATAAAGATCTTCCAATGCACTTATGGGATGAAGCAGCACGAACAAAAGTTTATGTACAAAACAGATGATCCCATAGTGCACTTGGATTCAAAACCCCCGAAGAAATGTTCTCTGTAAAGAAGACAAAAGTAATCCATCTCAAGATATTTGGTTGTCCAGTGTTTGTACACATTCCGAAAGAAAGGATAACTAAGCTAGATCCTTCAGGAAAGAAGGGAATATTTGTTGGATACTGCGAGATATATAAGGCCTTCATAATTTACATACCAGGTTACCATAATATTGATATGAGAAGAGATGTAACCTTTTATGAATATGAAACACTCAAGAAATCAAGGATATGTCATCTTGAAGAAGTATATGAAGAAGAACATGTAGCTCCCAAAGTTGCAGAACCAGTGACGGAAGTTAAAGATACCCCTGATGATGAGATTCCATAAGATCAAAGAACCTCCCCAAATGATGACTTCTCACAAGATAAATCCATCTTGGGCAAGGGAACTTATTCAAGATGAAGAGAAGTATGGTGCCCCAGAAGGAACCATGAGACAAAGCAAGAAACCTAAGCCATTCTCCATTTATATGGCCTTGATGTGTGATCTTATAGAAAAGGAACCTACTTGCTTTGAAGAATCCATTCAGAAGAAATAATGGGTGGATGCCATGATGTAAGAATACCAGTCCATTATAAAGAATGATGTATGGGAAATAGTTCCCAGACCGAAGAACAAAGATGGGGTATCTTCCAAATGGATATACAAGATAAAACATGTTGCAGATGGAATTATTGAAAAACATAAAGAAAGATTTGTTGTTTGTGGCTTTTGTCAAAAGGGAGGCATTGATTATGAAGAGACATTTTCTCCTATAGCCAGATACACTTCTATCATAACCATCATAGATCTTGTAGCCAAGACGAAGTGGAAGTCAAACCAGATGGATGTGAAAACAACCTTCTTAAATGGTGTTATTGAAGAAGAAGTTTATATAGAAAAACCTCAAGGGTTTGAATTAGAATATAGAAATACTCATGTTTGTATATTGAATAAGGCTTTGTACGGGTTGAAACAAGCTCCTAGAACCTGGTATGGAAGAATTGATAGTTTCCTGGCGATCTTGGGATTTACCAAGAGTAAAGTTGATTCTAACCTTTATTTCAAGGTCATGAATGATGATCCAGTTATATTGTTGATGTATGTGGATGAATTATTCTTAACAATAGAAGAAAATCTCATCATTGATTGTAAGAAGAAGCTCGCTGCATAATTTGAGATGAAAAACCTAGGCCCGATGCATTATTTCTTAGGTCTTGAAGTTTGACAGAGCTCAGAGAAGATATTCCTTAACCAAGGGAAGTATGCAGTTGAAATACTGAAGAGATTTGATATGTTGCAATGTAAATCCATGAACATACCCATGGAAACAAAGTTGAAGCTCATGGTTGATACTTCACCAGAATTGGTTGATGATACTTTGTACAGACATACTATTGGTTCGTTGATGTATCTGACGAATACCAGGCTAGATATATGTTTTGTTGTGAACACCTTGAGTCAGTATCTGGTAGAGCCCATATGTGTTCACCTTGTAGTTGCAAAGCATGTGATAAGATACCTTAAGGGTACATTGGAATATGGTATCTTTTATATTGGAGATCATGACTTCAGACTAGTTGGTTATACTGATTCAGATTGGGTTGGAAGTGTTTTTGATAGAAAGAGCACTTCAGGATGTTGTTTCAGTCTAGGGTCAACCATGACTTCATGGAAGAGCAAGAAGAAATATAGTATTTCTCCCAGCATGGAATAAGCGGAATACATTGCATCATGTTCTGCCAGTTGTGAAGCCATATGGCTTTAGAAGTTGTTGACAGGTCTATTTGATCTGGAGATGGAAGCCACCGTGATTCTATGTGATAACCATAGTTTCATAAAGATGATGGAGAACATAGTGTTCCATGATAATTCGAAGAACATAGAAATACGGTATCACTACATTCGTGATATGGTGCAAAGAGGATATGTAAAGCTCCAATATGTTGGCACAAATGAGCATGTTGCCGATGTGTTGACCAAGCTTCTATCTCGTGTAAAGTTTGAATACTTTTGAGACAAACTTGGTATAGTCCGAAAGGAACTCCCTCTAAATGGGGAGTGATGTTGATGATACTATGGTATCCTAACCAACAACAGGTAGCTCCATTAGGATTTTATATCCTAGGGGATTGATCATCCCTGGAAAGATCCCAAAGTTCCGATAAGGACGGTCTGTCAGAGTACTTGTGCATGTATAAGCCATATGTGGGCAGTAGTGGTAACTCCATTAAGATTTTATATCCTAGGGAATGTTTTTACTCCAGGGAAGATCCCGAAGGTCTGGTAAGGACAGTCTGTCAGAGTACCACGTGGTAGCTCTGTTAGGATTTTATATCCTAGGGAATCTTATGAGTCTTGGGAAGATCAAGGTTTGGTAAGGATGGTTTTTCATAGTACCACAAAATGTTGTTGTTACACCTGCCTCATTCTATTTCCCTATGATGGTGATGTTGTTATCTTAGCCTCGTGTTGTTGATGTTGCTTTGGCCTCATGTTGTTGTTGATGATGTTGTATCAGCCTTGTGTTTTTGTTAATGATGTAGTATCATCCTAGTGTTGTTGATGTTGTTGTTATACTAATTGATGTTGATGCAGATGATGATGCTACTCCAGCTCCATGTTGTGAATGATGATGATGATGCTACTCCAGCTCCATGATGTGAATGATGATGATGATGCTACTCCAACTCCATGCTGTGAATGATGATGATGATGAGAAAAACTTCCAATGACTTATAGATGTGCCAGTCAATGTTCCATGTGTTAATGATGTTGTTTCCCTCTCTCTCTCTTGATGATGTTTTATTGGGTTATGTCAATAGAATACCCTTCTTGTTAAGGGGGAGTGTTGAAATATTGCAACTGCGAAGAATATTCTAATTATAATTGAGTTATTATCATGTAGATCAAATCCCCTTTTGTGGATTGTTCATGTCAAGACTTATGTATGACCAAATCCCCTTTTGTGGATTGGCCAAACCATACTTATATGGTAGTATTTGAGAAGTCGTCCCTGCTTGGGGAAGAGACATAACCCTAGCGCCCCTCAGCTAGTTTAAATAAGAGAGGATGGCACCTCATTCACTCAGTCACTCAGTCACTCAAAAAGTGCGCATCTTTGGGAGGTAGTTGCAGTTGCAAGAAGAAGGAGAGAGAGGTGCATGCTCAGTCTTGGATATTCTTTAGTGTTTTTGTCTTTAGTGTTGGAAATACTGAGAGCGGGGTGAATCGGTATAGAGAGAAATTAGTATTTTTGAACTTGTACTTCAATTAGAAAATGTATTTGATTTATATCCAATCAACAATGAAGACTATCCAATGAACAATGAAGAATAGTATAAGAGATACACTATGCACCATATATAAGAAGTAATCATGTATTATTGTTCAAAGGAAATAATGACTTCCAAAGGTAGCTACAACTTCCAAATATAAAGGGAGGGATAAACCTCCAAAACGAATATACAATCCTCCAATATTAAGAGAGGGTTGACCTCTCCATCCTTGCTCCTTCCTTCCACCCAAGAATATATGAGAGATAATAAAACTTTACATTAAATTATCACCATCAACCAACCATCACATAGAACTTGATAATGCTTCCTGAGACTTATTCAACTTCTGCAATTATTCACTTCTTGGAATACTTTGATCCTGTATATAATATTACTTAATGTATTATCTGAATCTCCTCCAAGTTTCACTCCTTGAATCCTCCCATAAAAGGATTTATAGAGAAAATGGTAGACCTTATTCAATTCTGGTTTATTCATGAGAGCGAACTTGTACAACATGACTTGCGCTCAATATTTAACATCAGATTCTGAAATTCGTACACAGGAAATTACAGCCCATAATATTTCCAATGCAATTGGTCTCACTTCATTTGGATTCTCTATGAATATGTTATGATTGTTTTACCCGGAACACAAGTTTATGAATAGCTTCAAGACTAGTCAAAAACCCTATCTTCCACAGAGTGTATCTCCAAAACTATAGTGAATAAAGAGCTGAAATTTTTACCACATGTACCTAGATATATCTTCTCAATATCCTTTGAATTTCACCATCTGAATCGTTCTAGAAAAAAACGTTATAGGAAAAATGGTAAGATGACATGTAAATAATATACCTTAGAACACATCACCAAAAGACTTCATCCTCCCTTGAAATTTTCCCTTCTTTACTTCAGATTTCCTCAGAAATTCGACTTATATCTCCTTGTTCATTAATAAACTTGTTTGTGTTGAAAAATGAATGTATAATGAGATGTATTTATACCCTTTATGTCACTTCCTTTTAACATTAGGGTCGACATGTAGTTTCTTCTTCAATTCACATTTTCATCTTCAAAAATAATTTATTCCCAATCGCGAGGATCCACATGACGTGCCACATACCACCGAAAGATAAATGACTTATACTATCCATCCATGGGTGTTGTATCTACATGTGTAATTTCCTTCATGTCTATCTACTTCAATCATCTGTGGGGTCCAAAATCCAATGGCTAGGGTTGACATCGATGACTACAACCTATGACTATGGTTGACATCAATGACAACAACCAATCTTCCAACATTTAGTCTTAGAAATCTATTATTAAGGAATTTTTTGCTTGGTTTTCTCCCCCATGAGGGTTTCCCAGGATAAAATGTTGTGTACCTTGTGATTATTTTTCTTTCAGTGATCTTGCTTATGTCGTTATGCTCTAGTCAATTGAAAAGAACTTAATAACAACTCTAAATTTAACAATCCCGAATGGGACTTTCAGGTGGAGCTAGTGCATATCCTAGGCTGGAAATTCAAAGTGCTCTTAAATAAATCCATCGGGAAGGTAAAGGTTCAGTGGACCTATGACATCCTTGAGGATGCGACATGGGAGCTAGAACATTTCATGTTGGAGGCATACCCACAACTATTTTTATTTTTTATGTAAAAATTGTAGATATGGACACCTGTACAGTGATGTGCACTGACGGCAATGTAAAATTAAGGAGGGGAATGTAACACCCCAGTTTTAATCCTTGGGAGTTGTAATTGTACATATATGTTATATATTCTAGTTAGTCATATAGCATGGCCAATGGACAATTTATGTATATTTGGTATCAAAGATATTAATAAAAATGCATTGTTGGCTACGGTACAAAAGGGAAGAAACATTTGGGGGATATGAATCCATGAGAGGGAATTGACTTAACTCTATTGGTCGATTGTTTGTGTGGTAAATTGTCTATCTGGTTTATTGTCTATCTAGTCGACTATTTGTCTAGTCAACTGGTTGGAATATATAGTTGACTGAAATACTACCCTAGTTGAACAAAGTCTAAAGTTAAGTATTTTATTAATATTTTTATGTGAGAGGGGCCCAAAGGGGATAAATTCTGATATATATTCTTATATTGTAAATCAAATTACACATACCTTAAATTATGCTAAATGAAAAATATTCATGGGAAGGTGTGCCAAGGACTTAGGTGGAGTTCTTGGGATGCCAAATGGAAAGTTCATCTCATGCATACTAAGTCCCTTGGTTTGGGAATCTAACCATCATTTTGCCATTCAATCATTCTACCTGTTCACTATTAGGATTGTGTTCACTCTCTGGTTATGTATTGATTCCACCATTAACCTATATGGAATTAGTCTATTATGTCTGTGATGGAAGGATAGGGATGCATGTCACTTATATCTTATACGAAATGGCATGTAAGCATGGGCATGAGATTGTTTTGATTGAGACTTTAGAGACAAATAGATTTTCTACAGTCACCAGCATTGAGATTCCTAGACAGACTGCACTAGAGCCTTGGAGGGGGTGATAATTGCATGAGGTACTATAGGGAAGAGAAGGGAATTCCATCCCTGGGGTGGTGCAAGATAGGGAAGAGAGTTGGGTGGTGGAAACGGTCACAGGAGTATGTGTGTTTTCATTTGTTGGGTATTGGGATATGTGAGGGAGTTTATCCACCATAGGAGTAATTTTTCCTTGTGGACTCATAGCCCCAGCTTGGGGGTGGACTTATATTGAAAGAACTGGAGAAACAAAGCCTACAGTTGGGAGGAATGTCCTCTATACACAACCAACTGGTGGTATTTATTCACAAGACAAGTGTTATTGGTTCTATGTTATATTCTAAGATTATTTATGTGCATCTTCCTATTAAAAATGTTGTGGTTGATTAATAAATTACATGATGTTATAATTTTGTGAATTGAATGAGTTTTCTATCATATTGTACACATATTCTCTTGTATAATTAGAAAAAGAACACATTGGTATTGGAGCTAAGTATGAGCTAGGTCAAAATATTAATAAAAAGCATAGCATGTTTCAGAGTCAGAAAGGTGGTAACGTGGCTCAACTTGGGGTTGGGTACATTACAAGAGGGGTTTCAATTTGGACATAATTTTTGTGGTGATATTATAAACTATGTTGCATAGTGATTTTGGCTTGAAAAATTCAAAATACAAGGAATTGTATTTTTGGGGTATTAGAGTGAGAAAGGTAGATTTTGTAGCTTTTAGCATTGACCCTTTTTTCCTAGATTCTTCTACTATGTCTAACAAGTATCTATGGATTGTATCCCATATTTGTTTAAATAATTCGATGGGAATCCATCTAATCAAAATCTTCATCTCCCTTCATTGAGAATACTATGGGTGTATTGTTTTTATTAATAATGGGCTTATGTATGTCATCTATGTGCTCATTCTCTCCATATTAATGTATGTTGCATGGGACTTGCATTATGTCATTGACTAGTTTATGGTTCTTGTTATCCCCGATTTCATGGGATAACTAGGAGATCATGTCTCGAGGCCCACAAGTCCTAGACATGGAGTATCGAGAGCAGGATTGACCTGAGTATGGCCTTGGAGGGCCCATCTTTCTTCTTCTTCATCAAACTTGTCCTGTCAGCAGCAAGATCATCCATCACCTTCAGCCTGGACTTGTATCAGAAAAGACTCTTGCTCCATGAGGTAATTGGTCTAGGTATCATGGTATGTGTCATATTTGATCATTATAACTTTCAGATATATGCATCATATTCCTTTCATTTATGACGACTGTTTGGATCTTACACTAACCCACTTGACCATGGTTGGGGGGATTGACAGGGTACCCTAGCAAGCTTGTACCCATAGGTTTTGTTTAGCCACCAGGGGGGATTTTGAAGAGCCATCATCCGCTCCCATCATATTATCATTTTTACATCTTATCTCCCATTCATCTATCCCATTCCCCTAGTCCAGACATTAGGATGACCTATTTGTGGGGTTACACCTTATCCTGTGGGAAGAAGGGGCTAAAGGCCCAGGGGGTAAAAGCAGTTGGTAAGAAATAAAAGCCATAAAAAATAAAACCTAGAGATGCCTCGCCCAGGGAACCCCAAGAAGGAAATAAAAATCCTCTCAATAAGAAACAAGAGGGACCCGAAGAAAAATAACAAAACAAGACCTAGCTAAGAGGATGGGGGGTCTCATCACGAGCCAGCCCATTATGTTCATAGGTACCTAGCAGTATGAAATTTCCATTATTTGGTTACCACGCCAGGGCAGTGACCTTTGGTTGCATGGCCAAGGGAAAGGGGGTCTCATCACGAGCCAACCTTATCATCTCTGTGAAAGTACTTGTGGGTAACATTGTCATCTCTAGTCACCATGTCAAAGGAGTGTCCTCTAGTTAGACCTTGAAATAAAAATAAAGAAAAAATAATAAAGAGAAGAAAGAATAAAGGCAATAAAGGGCTTGGAAAGAATTGCATCCATGACAGGTACATCTCGCCTCCTACAAAGACATCCATGGATAATATCACCCCTATCTTTCACTATGTCTGGACATCCTTTGACCACACCACCTCGTGTTACATGGCTTGGATGATATCCTTTGGGAACTTTCCTTTTCTTATGGATGCTGGCCCAATAAGGTGTTTTGTCTTTTTCTTCAGCTTTGTATAGTAGGTCATTGTAATGTCTTTGAGCTATTAGATGATATGCTAGGGGTTTTATGCATGCATTTGATAAAATTAATGATGAAGTATGATTGCCATTGCTATGATCCCTAGGACTAATGAGCCCATGGAGGGTGAAGTTTTTGATGTGCAGGACCATGCCCGACGGACAGGTACCAAGTGGACCGGTACACATGGGGAGATGATTAGTTCAGACCTCCATGGGGCTGAAGAGCCCA
>ML813452.1:71670-97008 GCA_009831015.1 Picea engelmannii | reverse complement strand
CACACAAGTAGGTCATTGTTACATGTCCCCTTAGAGAGAGATTTTTCAGCCATTGAAGAAGAGGTATTGAGCCTAGCCTTTGCTACACTCATCTTGCTTCTTCCCTTAAGCTAGCGTTGAAGTTTATAGGTTGAAAGAAGGTGACGTCCTAGGCCTAGGTTATCTACACCTAGGGCCATCATATTCTAGGGTTTGAAAGCCTTGTCCTTACAACACTTTCTCCCTTAGACTTATCATTTATGCTAGCCGTTTTTCCAAGTTGACCTAAAGAAGGAGGAAAGAGCACGAGGCCTTGCTTAAGCAACACCGAAGTGAGCCTCTTTCCCCTAGGGTTTTGATTCTAGGGCCCTGCCTTTGCAGCACTCTAGAACCCTTCCCTCTAGTCTTTAAGTCTTCATCCTTTCAAGACCTTGTGCCCTTATCTTGTTTGACTCCATATACCCTAAGGCACTGATATCTAACCTCCAACATTGAAGTCTTAGTGTACAAAACCACTCTCAAAACTATAAATTTTGAAACCCTAACTAACAAACTAACCTAATTAGGGTTGATGTCATAGTTGGTTATCTCATATTGATGTAGAAAAAGTTGAATATAAGCAATTAAATGATGATTTGAATCATTTATTGAGAAAATTGTTGATTGGATACATTGTTAGCTTAGTCATCTTGATAGATATTGATGAATTGATGCTCTTTCATAGCTAATTGACAAAACGTTGACTTCATTTGTATCTATTTCTTTACATTGTTTATTAAATAATAGTAGATAGTTATTGAAGTACTAACCCTTTGAGTTATAACCTGCATATATATATTGTATTGTTGTTGTCTTGTTCCGGGCAGGTGTTTTCAATTGGCCATACACTTCATTATTGGTTGCTTAGCTGGACTATCTGAACTAGGTGGTAACCTGTGAGGAGGAAGCGTTAACCTTTATTTATACCTTAGCCTCTTCAAAACCCCAAGTTGCCTGGGATGTCTCCCCTGGGCTAACCTCCCTAAACAGAAAGAACCTCCCCATTGAGGTGACATTGGGTGGGGAAGGTTCCTGTTACGCCAGTTTGATCTCTATCCTTCAAGCCTTTGACCTAAACTACAAACTGTGTGATAACATTTTGGCGTCGTTGTCGGGGAACACTGAGTCAATCTTTCTCAACGACAAATATTTTGGTAATCCTTGCCTTAAAGACCTTTCTCTTACAAGCTTACCTGGCAACTCCACTAGACTTTATTTCCCTATTCTTTGATAGTTTCAAGAAAACTATCTGGCAACTCCACAAACCAAAAGGAGATTCAATAATCCTCCTTTATCTTTCAGAAGGAAGCCTCATTTGAATTCACCTTTTGTCAAGTCACTTTTTGGAAAGAGACTTCCTTTAAACATGTCTACCTCTCATACCAGTACTACAAACCCAGTTAACAATCAAAGACAATGGTCATCTACTCTTTTCAATCCATTAGACATGTCAGCTATACCAGGCTACCCTAGGCAAATGGCCTTGCCAAGTATGAGAATCAGTCTATTCAGGGATTTCGCACCAGATTCGAAGCATTACTCCAAAGAATTCCCCCAAGCCATCATCTGAAAGATGATTACCTTGTTCACACTTACACCAGATCTTTCAATGGCCAACTAGGGTATCTTTTTAGAGACAAAGACCCCCAATCCATTCAAGAAACCCAAGAGCTCACTACCAAGATAGAAGGAAATCTCCTTTCATCCAAGATTGAGCCCTTTGCTAACCCTAGGGGGAGAATAGACACCAAGCATAAAGTAGTACACAATGTTGAACCTGCTTCAGATCTCTGCACCAGTATCAGTAAGTTGCAAGCTTCTTTGGATAGCATCATAAAGAATCAAGAAGAAATGATGAGCCAGATCGTTAAACTTGAAAAGTCCCAGATCTAGGCACCTAGACCTCCATTCAAAGGGCAATTCTAGAAAGGGAACCAAGTCTACAAGCCGAAGAATGAAAATTAAGTCCCAAATACTTTGGCCCCTACAAACGTCGTTGATGAAAACCCTTGGTGCCTGGAATGCAGTGAAGCACATTGGGAGAATGAATTTCCTTATAATGTTGGCCAGCAACAAGTCAACAATTTGGACTGCTTTATGAATCTTCCTTTGATAAATATCACAGATATAGAACATCAACAGGCCCTAAAGGAAGCAGGAAGAGCAGCAAGGATGGCAATAATAAACAACTTGGACCAGGAATCATGAGAAAAGATAAAGAGGCAGGAAGTTCAAGTATACAGGAGAAAGAATCTGAAACAACCTACCGCTGATCAGCCGAAGTCTCTTGAAGTTCTTCCTCCTAAGACATCCAAGACTAGTAAGGTTGACCTTGATTTTGCCTTTGAAGGAGCTTTGTCAAAAATGCATGTGAACGTTCCCCTAAAATAAGCAATTAAGATCCCATCTATTAAAGAACGCTTTGATACCTTCTTTTCGAGAACAGCTGAGCCTATGGACCCCCCAATTATGTTGCAGGCTAATCATTTCAGGGTCCAGTATGGTGACAACCCCCCTTTCTTCATGACTCTAATGATGAACAACAAATACCTTAATAATTGCATGATAGATACAGGTGTTGGTGCAAATATGATGTCTCCTAAAGTCATGCAGCAAATGGGTTTGAAGGTCACTAGGCCTTACAGGAATGTGTGTGGTTTTGAATCTAAAGCAATACCCAGACATGGTGTGGTTGAAAATGATGAAGTACACTTGAAAGAATTCCCTGAGAAGATAGTCCACATAGATATTATAGTGGTTGATGTCCCGGATGTATGGGGAATGTTGTTGTCTAGGAAATTTGGTGCAATGATAGGCGGGTCCCTTGAGATAGATCTCACCTTTTTGCGATTACCTTTGAAGGATGGGACAACCGAACGTTTACTCAATGTACCAATAACTGGAAATCATGTACAAGATATCGTTCCTCCCATAAACGAAAATAAAGCGCAGAAAGATGTGATACAAACTCTTCAAGAATATTCTCCGGAAGATATGCCCTTTGCAACAGAAGAAAAGTTTGACCAGATTGAATGGCCCAAGAAAGAAGAATACCAACAACTCCTAGATGAATTTCAGAACAAAGAGGTTGGGACAGTGAAGATATTAAAAGGAAAAAGGATGAAGATGACGTGCAAATCCATCCATCCCAACAAGAAGTTTTTACAGTAGAAGCCCACCCACCTCCCTCAGTACAGTACACCAGGGTTGTTCAAGGAACAACCAAACACAAGATCAGAAAATATAAGGAGGGAGATTTGGTATGGATGTGGGATACTCAGAAAGGAGAGCC
Source organism: Picea engelmannii (assembly GCA_009831015.1). Taxonomy (NCBI): domain Eukaryota; kingdom Viridiplantae; phylum Streptophyta; class Pinopsida; order Pinales; family Pinaceae; genus Picea; species Picea engelmannii. The sequence continues at coordinate 93,698 of ML813452.1, read as the reverse complement.
AACTAATGTAAAAGGAAGTATGCAATCATGGCTCGGACCTTTCAAAGTCAGAATGGAGGACCAGTTGATAACTCGTACTATTTGTCCACTTTGGAAGGGAGAAGGAGCCCATTACCCATTAGCGGGCGCCACCTCAAACCCCATCAAGGTGGTGGGACATGACTCCACAGGTAAGTATAGGTAGGTAGGCATTCTTCCATGTATTACACCATTTGCATTTCATGTTAGTATTGTTTCCTCACATGCATATTGATTGTTTTACTTCAGTCATATATATTTATTATATTTGTGGGGTGGCAATACCACCCCACCTTTGTTACTGATGCCCTTTTCGAGTGTGAGCAGTTCTGCAGGTTTATGCCAGAGATGTTGAGGTTCTCATGCACTTTACGGTGAGCACATGTCCTCGAGTTGGAGCCAGATGTTATCCTCGATTTCATGGGATAACTAGGAGATCATGTCTCGAGGCCCACGGGTCCTAGACATGGAGTACCGAGAGGAGGATTGACCTGAGTATGGCCCTGGAGGGCCCATCTTTCTTCTTCTTCATCAGATTTGTCCTATCAGCAGCAGTAGCATCCATCACCTTTGGCCTGGACTTGTATCGGAAAAGACTCTTGCTCCATGAGGTAATTGGTCCAGGTATCATGGTATGTGTCATATTTGATCATTATAACTTTCAGATATATGCATCAGATTCCTTTCATTTCTGACAACTGCTTGGATCTTACACTAACCCACTTGACCATGGTTGGGGGGATTGACAGGGTACCCTAGCAAGCTTGTACCCATAGGTTTTGGTTAGCCACCAGGAGGGATTTTGAAGAGCCATCGTCCGCTCCCATCATATTATCATTTTTACATCTTATCTCCCATTCATCTATCCCATTCCCCTAGTCCGGACATTAGGATGACCTATTTTTTGGGTTACACCTTATCCTGTGAGAAGAAGGGGCTAAAAGCCCAGGGGGTAAAAGCAGCTGGTAAGAGATAAAAGCCATAAAAAATAAAACCTAGAGATGCCTCGCCCAGGGATCCCCAAGAAGGCAATAAAAATCCTCTCAATAAGAAACAAAAGGGACTCGAAGAAAAATAACAAAACAAGACCTAGCCAAGAGGATGGGGGGTCTAATCACGAGCCAACCCATTGTCTTCATAGGTACCTAGGAATATGACATTGCCATTATTTGGTTACCACGTCAGGGCAGTGACCTTTGGTTGCATGGATAAGGGAAAGGGGGTCTCATCACGAGCCAACCTTATCATCTCTGTGAAAGTACTTGTGGGTAACACTGTCAGCTCTGGTCACCATGCCAAGGTAGTGTCCTCTAGTTAGACCTTGAAATAAAAAGAAAGAAAAAATAATAAAGAGAAGAAAGAATAAGGCAATAAAGGGCTTGGAAAGAATTGCATCCATGACAGGTACAACTCGCCTCCTACAAAGGCACCCACATATAATATCACCCCTATATTTCACTATGTCTGGACATCCTTTGACCACACCAACTTGTGTTACATGGCTTGGATGATATCCTTTGGGAACTTTCCTTTTCTTATGGATGCTGGCCCAATAGGGTGTTTTATCTTTTTCTTCATCTTTGTATAGTAGGTCATTGTAATGTCTTTGAGCTATTAGATGATATGCAAGGGGTTTTATGCATGCATTTGATAAAATTAATGATGAAGTATGATTGACATTGCTATGATCCCTAGGACTAATGAGCCCATGGAGGGCGAAGTTTTTGATGTGCAGGACCATGCCCGACGGACAAGTACCAAGTGGACCGGTAAACATGGGGAGATGATTAGTTCGGACCTCCATGGGGCTGAAGATCCCATCAAATGGTTGTTGGGACCTCATTAGGGGCAGATACAAGACAGTGATTGGTCAAGCCTTTGCACGAGAGAAGAAGAAGGAGTCAGGACATTTTCATCCAGGACGCCTTGGCTGAGCCCAGCCCGAGGGGGTTGACCCACTGCAGGTTGAAAGTGTCCCTCTGATGACCCAGGACATCCTCTAAAGGCCCTTGATGTCACCTCTAGTGCATGGCAGTTTGACAGGGAAGTTTGGCACGTGTGGCAGAGTTTGGAGGCCCAGAGAGGGCCTATGTTTGTCATCTAGTGCTATGATTTTCCCTAAAAAGGGCCAGCGTCTCCCTCAAAGGGGCTAGATGTCTTTCTCATTGCTCATTTAGGGTTTTATTTTAGCAGTTTAATGTAAAACAATATGATTTTTAGTTATTAGCCTCGTCGGCTATTTTAATGACCTAATTTTAATTAAAGGTCATTGGATGATATATATTGAGAATGTTTTCCCTCATTTTGACATAACACAATTCACTCACACTTGTGAGGTCTGTGTTTTGCGCCCTTCTTGGGTATATTTTCTTGCTAAGTGAGGCGCACTTGTTATTGGAAGGATATTTTTGGCATCTTGTGGCATTTCTCTCCAAGGAAGGTTTACAACTAGGGTTTGCATGTGCTATCTTCATGATATGTAAGTGATTTTCTTGCAAAATTTCTTAATTGAATGGTTGTAGGTCTAATTTCTTGCATTTGCTTATTAAATTGTTGATTTGAAACCCTAGGTAACAAGAACACAAGTAGGTCATTGTTACATGTCCCCTTAGAGAGAGATTTTTCAGCCATTGAAGAAGAGGGATTGAGCCTAGCCTTTGCTACACTCATCTTGCTTCTTCCCTTAAGCTAGGGTTGAAGTTTATAGGTTGAAAGAGGGTGGCGTCCTAGGCCTATGTTATCTACACCTAGGGCCATCATCTTCTAGGGTTTGAAAGCCTTGTCCTTACAACACTTTCTCCCTTAGACTTATCATTTATGCTAGTTGTTTTGCCAAGTTGACCTAAAGAAGGAGGAAAGAGCACGAGGCCTTGCTTAAGCAACACCGAAGTGAGCCTCTTTCCCCTAGGGTTTTGATTCTAGGGCCCTGCCTTTGCAACACTCTAGAACCCTTCCCTCTAGTCTTTAAGTCTTCATCCTTTCAATACCTTGTGCCCTTATCTTGTTTGACTCCATATACCCTAAGGCACTGATATTTAACCTCCAACGTTGAAGTCTTAGTGTACAAAACCACTCTCAAAACTATAAATTTTGAATCCCTAACTAACAAACTAACCTAATTAGGGATGACATCATAGTTGGTTATCTCATATTGACGCAACAAAAGTTGAATATAAGCAATTAAATGATGATTTGAAGCATTTATTGAGCAAATTGTTGATTGGATACATTGTTAGCTTAGTCAACTTGATAGATATTGATGAATTGATGCTCTTTCATAGCTAATTGACAAAACGTTGACTTCATTTGTATCTATTGCTTTACATTTCTTGTTAAATAATAGCATATAGTTATTGAAGTACTAACCCTTTCAGTTATAGCCTGCATATATATATTGTATTGTTGTTGTCTTGTTCCGGGAAGGTGTTTTCAATTGGGCATACACTTCATTATTGGTTGTTTAGCCGGACTATCTGACCTAGGTGGTAACCTGTGAGGAGGAAACTTTAACCTTGCTTTATACCTTAGCCTCTTCAAAGCCACAAGTTGTCTGGGATGTCTCCCCTGGGATAACCTCCCTAAACAGAAAGAACCTCCCCATTGAGGTGACATTGGGTGGGGAAGGTTCATGTTACGCCAGTTTGATCTCTATCCTTCAAGCCTTTGACCTAAACTACAAACTGTGCGATAACAGTTCCTCCATGACCACTACATTCTTGTATTACTATATGTCATCTTCATTGCTTACATCACACCCCAGATTGTGTGTGTCACCTCTTGTGCTCGTAGTTTCTCTTAGCCAACATTTGTCACTTCACGCCTCTGTAAACACCATGCAAGTGTCGCTATACTTTTTCTATTTATTTTGTTAGGAATTCCCTAGCATCATCACCCCTCTTTTTCCTTTTGTGTATGCCCTCTATCTATTCCCTAAGATTTGGTGTCTCTATCCCTTCCCTTCTTGGGGCATGCCGCTAACCAAAGTGATGTAGGTACCTAGTTCATTTCAACATACACTTACACCTTCGGATCCCACCTATAGGTAGGTGCACATATCACTCCCTTACCTTTATTTACTCATTATTTATATCATGGCATTCATCGATGCCTTGTTGCATGTTCTAGTTATTATTTTCACTAACATTATAATTAGGGATTTGTTATTTCTAATCACTAACATGATAATTATAGATTGATTATTTCTAATAACTTGCATGATAATTAGATTTTCTTTCATTTATGTTCTCATAGTTTAATTGATATTATTCTTACATAGTAGTTAATATTCTTTTCTCCTCTATCTTGACAGTTTTTCTTGACATGCATCTCTTACTTCTTGATCTTTATTTCTCTTTTGTCTATTGCTTATTTGAGATCATAATGGTCTATGGAGAACCTCTATATCTCCATATCGCACTGATGCTCATAGCATGTGAGCCTTCACATGTGTTACAATATATTATGGGGGGAGGTGGGGAATTTCCTCATGATATTAGGGTGTTGGCTCACATTATAACGACCCCTTGACTACTTCTATGGACTTTCTTACTTCTCTCCTTCTTGCAACTCATTAATATTTTTATCTTATAGATAACAACTCCCATAAGGGGGGGAACGTAGCATATGAGATTCATATTTGGGTACTCACATATGCCTACCCACTAGAAGGAGCCTTGTGTGGTACACCCTTGTGTTGTATTCATATGTGACCCACCCAATGATGATAAAATGCCTCTCAAACACTACTCTATTGTGATGGATCACCTTTGTGGATTCCCCCTCACCTTGGCATAGATGTGGTACCTTTCTAGGATGTCTAGATCTTAGATAAGTTCCTTAGTTTCCTTTCCCCCCTTTGGTCTCTAATCCTTTCTCATCAATTTGACTCACTTTGACACTTGGGGCCAATGTAATTTTTAGTGTTGAAACTTTTCCAATTGGTTATTTTTTGGCATTTCGTTCAAAAACTATATTTGCCAATTGCCAATTTTTTGTTTAAAAATTCATATATTTTTCTATAAAAAAATGCTTAGATCGATAATATTAGACAAAATTTATAAGGATTAATAGTAAATTGTATATTTTTTATTGAATATTTTTCTATATTATTTACATGTATTATTTTATTAAATCAAAATATTCACCTAGAATATTATACTTAGATATAATATTTTGTCACTTAAAGTTTTCCCTGCTAGGGACATTCCCTAACTTCATGGCTCCAGTTAGGGGTGAAAACTCCTATATTGTGTCCACAGACACTTAGGATTCTTCATTTCATATATATGGTTTCCCAAACCTATTTTATACTTGCTATTTATGGAGTCAATTGTAGTCAAACCCATAAGACCCTACTTTATTTCTTGGTACAAGGCATACTGCGGGTTTCCTTGGAATAGCACGAATGTGAATCCATAACTCATGTAACATAAAATGTATTTGGGCATAGAAACCCATAGTAGTGTTATACAAAACCCATGACATGAAGTCAACAAGCATGGCATGAAAATTATCTATGACTCAGAACCCCCGACCTAACTAATCTATGTTATTTTATGCCTTATGGTTGTTTCCTTGCCTATTTGTACCATTCAATTCATCTTTGTGAATCTCTATCAATTAGTTTTCAATCCTTCTGTTGACACTCGGAACTGAATTTGGGTTGCATGCAAATCAATCCCGATGCAACCTCGAACCACTTTGGATTGGAAGCTGCCCCCCCCCCCCCAACCCGAGAGGGATCTCTCGAACAATGTCACAATATGATCTTCAGTAAGCGTGAAATGGTGGGCAGATTTATGGGTAAATGATGGTTTTGGATTTTTAAAGTTTGGGGGTTGGACCAGGGAAATAGTCCATTGGGCATGGAGTCAAGTGAAAACCGAAGAAAGGAGATAATAGCAGTGATCGTATAACTTGCGGAAAATGAGGCAAAGTAAGTCTATCTTTCAGTGATTGATAATCATGATGCGGTAGCAGAAAAAGAAAAGGAAAGGCCATCACAGTGAAAGCATCTATCAAGGATGAATTTTCACTACAACTTTAGAGGAAAACAAACGAAGGCTGATAACTAGATGCAGAGTGATTATCTTGAGTGAATTCTGACCAGTCACCATAGAAACGGAACACATATATATCAACTGCATGTAAGGAGCATATAAAATGAATTCCAAACAAATTTTAACACAGTTGAAATGAGGAAGAGATAAACAATATGATAATGACAATAGAGAGAACATACTGAAAGAATCGACTGTGATGAATCTCACAGTCTCAAGTAAATATGTCTTCTGTATTACTCCATTCTTGGCTTACAAAATAACTCGGCTTACAAAAAGAGCCCCTCTTCGAAAGAGGTTTTCCCCAGCTCGCCACCCCCCCTTCCGTTACATCCTCCAAACGATTATTTAACTAATCGCATCTCTAAATCCGTTACATAGCTCAGTGTTTACAAGAATTAATCTAAAAAAAAGAAAAAATGTGTTTCGAGAAATATGAAACGGTTCCCCTTCATGGAATTTTGTGACTACCATGTGCTCTGTCAGCTTCTTTAAACCATTACTAATCATTTGAAAAGTGGACATGGATTATCGCTTTGTAGGGTTTAACTTTAATGCAGAGTTCTCATCGCTTTACAAAGCATTTGGAGGTTATTATAACGGAAATGCATACTGTAAAAAACAATAAATTCACTCGAATCCAAATTTCATCTTCATAACTATGGGCACCCATATATGAGTTCGAATCTACAAAATTCAACGCTTATCAAGATTCAAAATGGTTTGAGATCACACTGACTTGCAATGGAAAATGCAAGTTCAAAGTATTTGCCTCCCAAAATCGCTTTAGTAATCAGTTTGTTGGCTTGATTGGTCCCGTGAACTCCATCCCAAATGATATACGAGGCTGGATCGGCACAGGCTTCTACCTTCACAAGATTTCCATTGATAGTCCTCGTGCTTCCAGATCCTGTGTCATTATATTGGAACAATATATCGATTGTTGTTGAAAGACACGTATTGCAGTCATCGAGGGATATATCTCCCCAGCACTGGGCCAAACCGTAGATACGACAAAACGAGGTGTCTTCAGTTGTGTTGGAAGCGTATCCATTCCATTATAATGTAAGAAGCATAACTTGGACCAATATCTACTACCAACGTAATTCGCACAATCCTGAAGAACTGCAATTTTTGCTTGTTGTGAACAATTGTAGCATTGGTCGACGGTGGCATCTCCCCTGCATTGGAGGATGGAATATACTTGGTTAGAACTCTGACCATGCTCTGAAACTTTAAACCTACACTGGGATGTGTCCTCAACACTGTCCAAACAAAGACTACTCGACGATGCATTCACATTGCTTACAAACTTACTGTCTTTTGTATAGTTAGCGGTCCAGTTGCAGATAGGAGGCGGATACCACTCTACTTCTTCTGCGCTTTGGCAAATATTTTATGTATTAAGAGAAAACATAATCAACACATTAACAATAGAGAGGCTTAGGACTCTGGTGTCCATGGTTGTAGTACGTCTACTCTGTTTGTCCTTGAGAAGCCAGGCGGACCCTGTGTTTCACAAATTCCACCACTTTGGAGTAATTGCAATGACGATAAGCCAGAAATGTAAGATCTGCTACTTCTTTCATGTAATATTCATGGAACTTTAGGTATTCTTTCATGATACCGTTTAATTTAGACCAAAGAGGCGACGACAGCAACGGGGAAACATTTGATGCGACATTGACTCTTGCAATATGTTCTTGATTTCCAAACTTTTGTACCATTCAAATGCTGACGCAGTGGTAGCCCAATATGTGTATAAGTGGATAAGCAAAATCCTGTATTGCCAAATATATCTCCTGATTGACAAGCTGAACTCCAGAATCAAGATTGCCTCCAGTAGATAACCACGATGTTGAGTACGCCAAAAAAACTCCATTAAAATATTTGAAGCCATTGGCAAGAGCTCTTCTCCATGCATAATCTCTTTTATAGCGCTTCTTATCCTGTAGGCCTCTTTCTTGATAAGGTGATTTGCTTTTTGTTTGTTTAATAGGTTCAAATACTCTTAAATAAGATCCTCTACTACCAACAAAAATAGATCCTCCAACAGGAAAGGACACTTGGCCAAAACTCAAGAGGTAGCGGTTCAAAGATTCCAAAAACAACTGGATGAAGTAATCATGAGCCTTTCCTCATTCAAATCTTTGTGGTTGAAACAGGTAAAAATAAATTCTACACCATTGTTTGCCTTTGTTGAAAGAATGACATATTATAAGCATCTGTGTATTGCAAGTGTTATTGTGCCACATTTAAAATAGAGATGTCATACTTACAGTGAGAGACCTCAGAACACAAACTTTCTTCCCAAAAGTCCCTACAAGTCCTTCAGCAAATCAGATGCAAGTTAGAGATAATTTGGAAATAAGTTTAATGCGTTTCTCAAACACATTGGGACGAAAACACTGAGTAGAGCAAATTTTCAATATTTGTTACAACATAGGCTCCATCTAGGGATGGTACTTTCCCGTAAAGTGCCAAGAACAATAGACCAGGTGCCTTCATCCATTGGGCGACCCAAACGCGAAAGCTATAACCTGTAGCCTGTGCCACCTTAGTTTTCGTAAAACCCATAGAGGAGAAACTCCTGATATACCCCGAGTTAGACCTGGATCAAAAACATTGAAATGCCTTTTCTGAAGGGAATCCAACAAAATCCAACAAGGTACTGCAGGTAAGAGCAAGGGCAGTGTAGATTTAGGTACCACGTCTGAAATTTCTTGAGCCATTTCCAAATGTGCATTTGCAGTAGCTGCAATTTCAAATATGGCATTTTCCAAGGCTTCACTGTATTCTCCTCTATATAGATCTTCTTGTGACAATCCACGTTTAGACGCAATCTCATGTGGAATGTATGAGTGTCTTCGACTCGCATGATACGGTGTGGCAATGAGGAAGAGGACAAGGCCGCTTGCTTTTCCATTATGGGAAACATCATGATCTGCAGTGGTCGACTAGATTCCCCCAGCCTGAAGTGTGAGGTACAAGAGGATAGAAGCAGTGTTCTTTGAATACTGTTCTAAGTCAGCAAGAGTCATGGAGTGATTTCTGTCTCTGAATCTGCAATCCGTGCCTCAATGGACCGTTTAAACCATTGTTTTCTTAGTTTATGCTCATGAATAACCGATGCTAAAGACTGTGCCACGAGATGCTCAATGACCTTATTCTTATAAATAGTATCTATTGTATCACGCCACCAAAGAAGTTGTATCAATGCCAATTTAGCATCTGAAACATTGTCCCTAACTCTTGTTGTTTCCATATTGAATGCGTGCAATGAAAAAGCTTCTTTTCGCAGGCTTTCCGGTAAGTGCAACAGATAAAGATAATTTTCATAATCATATGAACGCACTTGTTGCACACAATATGAGAAGGAAGTTCGCAAACTACTCGAAGAATAAGTTCCATTCATGTAATTAGCAAGAACCTATGATGTTTGAATTCTATATCAATCCACCTCATGAGATTATGAACAGAAACGAGGTCTTCAACCAACCTTTGCTGTGAAGTGTCCCGCCAGATTGCTACAATATTTTATCTTTTCTTCAGATTGACAGGGCACCATGAAAGCCGTAATTCTGAGTTCTCCTGCCAGTGAAATCACCATCGAAAAATTTTAATGGAGTCGCCAGAGCATGTGCAACCAATATTTGCCTATGACCAGCTGCTCAACCAGGCCTTAGGACTATGAAAATGTCGTTCTCCCAGGGATAAATATCAACTTCGATTCCCCGGCAACGGCGCCAAAATGTTGACACTCAAAACTAAATTTGGGTTTCATGAAAATCAATCCCGAGGCAACCTCAAACCACTTTGGATTGGAAGATGCCCCCCCCCAACCCGAGAGGGATCTCTCAAACAATGTCACAATATGATATTTAGTAAGCGTGAAATGGTGGGCAGATTTATGGGTAAATGATGGTTTTGGATTTTTAAAGTTTGGGGGTTGGACCAGGGAAACAGTCCATTGGGCATGGAGTCAAGTGAAAACCGAAGAAAGGAGATAATAGCAGTGATCGTATAACTTGCGTAAAATGAGGCAAAGTAAGTCTATCTTTCAGCGATTGATAATCATGATGCGGTAGCAGAAAAAGAAAAGGAAAGGCCATCACAGTGAAAACATCTATCAAGGATGAATTTTCACTACAACTTTAGAGGAAAACAAACGAAGGTTGATAACTAGATGCAGAGCGCTTATCTTGAGCGAATTCTGATCAGTCACCATAGAAACGGAACACATATATATCAACTACGTGTAAGGAGCATATAAAATGAATTCCAAACAAATTTTAACACAGTTGGAATGAGGAAGAGATAAACAATATGATAATGACAACAGAGAGAACATACTGAAAGAATCGACCGTGATGAATCTCACAGTCTCAAGTAAATATGTCTTCTGTATTACTCCATTCTTGGCTTACAAAATAACTCAGCTTACAAAAAGAGCCCCTCTTCGAAAGAGGTTTTCCCCAGCTCGCCCCCCCCCCCCCCCTTTCTGTTACATCCTCCAAATGATTGTTTAACTAATCGCATCTCTAAATCCGTTACATAGCTTAGTGTTTACAAGAATTAATCTAAAAAAAAAAATCTTTTTGTTTCGAGAAATATGAAATGGTTCGCCTTCATGGAATTCTGCGACTATCAGGTGCTCTGCCAGCTTCTTTAAACCGTTACTAATCATTTGACAGGTGGACATGGATTATCGCTTTGTATGGTTTAACTTTAATGCAAAGTTCTCATCGCTTTACAAAGCATTTGGAGGTTATTATAACGGAAATGCATACTGTAAAAAACAATAAATTCACTCGAATCCAAATTTCAACTTCGTAACTGTGGGCACCCATATATGAGTTTGAATCTACAGAATTCAATTCTTATCAAGATTCAAAATGGCTGGAGATCACACTGACTTGCAATGGAAAATGTAGGTTCGAAGTATTTGCATCCCAAAATCGCTTTAGTAATCAGTTTGTTGGCTTGATTGGTCCCGTAAACTCCATCCCAAATGATATACAAGGCCGGATAGGCACAGGCTTCGACCTTCACAATATTTCCATTGATAGTCCCCGTGCTTCCAGGTCCTGTGTCGTTATATTGGAACAATATATCGATTGTTGTTGAAAGACACGTATTGAAGTCGTTGAGGGATATATCTCCCCAGGACTGGGCCAGACCATAGATACGGGGAAACGAGGCATCTACAGCTGTGTTGGAAGTGTATCCATTCCATTATAACATAAGAAGCAGAACTTGGACCAAACTCTACTACCAACGTAATTCGCACAATCCTAAAGAACTGCAATTTTTGCTTGCTGTGAACAATTGTAGCATTGGTCGACGGTGGCATCTCCCCTGCATTGGAGGATGGAATATACTTGGTTAGAACTTTGACCATTCTCTAAAACTTTAAACCTACTCTGGGATGTGTCCTCAACATTGTCCAGACGAAGACTACTCGACGCTGCATTCACATTGCTTACAAACTTAATGTCTTTTGTATAGTTAGCGGTCCAGTTGCAGATAGGAGGCGGATACCACTCTACTTCTTCTGCGCTTCGGAAAATATGTTTTGTATTAAGAGAAAACATAATCAACACATTAACAATAGAGAGGCTCAGGACTCTCGTGGCCATGTTTGTAGTACGTCTACTATGTTTGTCCTCGAGAAGCCAGGCAGACCCTGTGTTTCACAAATTCCATGACTTTGGAGTAATTACAATGACGATAAGCCAGAAATGTAAGATTTGTTGCTTCTTTCATGTAATCTTCATGGAACTTTAGGTATTCTTTCATGATACTGTTTAATTCAGACCAAAGAGGCGACGACAACAATGGGGAAACATTTGATGCGACATTGACTCTTGCATTATGTTCTTGATTTCCAAACTTCTGTACCATTCAAATGCTGACGCAGTGGCAACCCAATATGTGTATAAGTGGATAAGCAAAAGCCTGTATTTCCAAATATATCTCCTGATTGACAAGCTGAACTCCAGAATCAAGATTGCCTCCAGTAGATAACCACGATGTTGAGTACACCAAAACAACTCCATTAAAATATTTGAAGCCATTGGCAAGAGCTCTTCTCCATGCATAATCTTTTTTATAGTGCTTCTTATCCTGTAGGCCTCTTTCTTGATAAGGTGATTTGCTTTTTGTTTGTTTAACAGGTTCAAATGCTCTTAAATAAGATCCTCTACTACCAACAGAAATAGATCCTCCAACAGGAAAGGACACTTGGCCAAAACTCAAGAGGTAGAGGTTCAAAGATTCCAAAAACAACTGGATGAAGTAGTCATGAGCCTTTCCTCATTCAAATCTTTGTGGTTGAAACAGGTAGAAATAAATTCTACACCATTGTTTGCCTTTGTGGAAAGAATTACATATTAGAAGCATCTGCGTATTGCAAGTGTTATTGTGTCGCATTTAAAATAGAGATGTCATACTTACAGTGAGAGACCTCAGAACACAAACTTTCTTCCCAAAAGGCCCTACAAGTCCTTCAACAAATCAGATGCAAGTTAGAGATAATTTGGAAATAAGTTTGATGTGTTTCTCAAACACATTGGGACGAAAACACTGAGTAGAGCAAATTTTCAATATCTGTTACAACACCTTCCATATTTAAAAACTCTAATTTGTAGGTACACACTCACATTAGCAATTAAACTTATTTTACCTCTCTCAAGACCATAAGGGTGCTTATACTTGTCATCCTCGACATCTCTACAAGGATCACTTGTGGCTAGCTTTGTTCCAATCTTATAGGTTTGATTGATTCATCCTAGAGCATCTTCATTAGCATATTTCTAGTTGTACCTTAAAATTTTCAACCCTACAACCTCAAGGGAGGTTAAAATACAACTATCGTTGGGGAGGTATCATCCCCACTTAGGGAATTAGGGTCTCTCTACTTTGCATTTTTATAGATTTATATTTACAACAATAAAACTAATGTTTATTGTATAATGCGCACACACACATAATATGTGTGTGTGTGTGTGTGTGTATACATATACATATATGTACACACACACACATAATATGTGTGTGTGTGTGTGTATACATATACATATACGTACACACACACACACACATAATATGTGTGTGTGTGTGTGTGTGTGTGTGCATTATACAATAAACACTAGTTTTATTGTTGTAAAGATAAATATATAAAAATGAAAAGTAGAGAGACCCTAATTCCCTAAGTGGGGATGATACATCCCTAGTCATAGTTGTATTTTAACCTCCCTTGAGGTTGTAGGGTTGAAACTTTGAAGGTACGACTGAAAATATGATAATGAAGATTCTCTAGGATGAATCAATCAAACTTTTAAGATGAGAACAAAGTTAGCCACAAGGGATCCTTCTAGATATGTCGAGGATGACAAGTGTAAGAACCCCTACACACACACACACACACACACATATCCTTGAAATGGAGATTGGGTTAAGTATTGTGTTGCAAGAATTTGGAATTATGTGTGTAGGCGATTCTAAGATGTGGATCACTCTTGGAATCCCACCACAAGTCTCCACTTCATACCAGGGAGCTTCATCATACATAACAATGAATCTTGGGTGAGTTATCTTCCTTCTTCTCTTCTCATTTTTAATGTTAGAGTTTCTAGCTTATTAAAGGAATTGTCGATTAATTAACCATAGTTAGTTGGATCTCTTTCCTCATTTAATTTGTTGGTTAAACTTGATATGAAACCTAAAAAACATACCCTAATTGCCTACAACCTTAAGTTATCATCAATAAGATATTAAGGTCCTAATTAATCTAGTGGCTTTCCCTCTTCTTTTGATCCTCCTACGTCACCCTAGGGTTTCTTGATTTACCACAAAATCAAGTGGTGACACCACTGTCCTCTTTTCCTCTTTTAGTAGTGTGTGTGTGCTCAAGTGGTCTTCCATACCTACCCCAACACTACATGTGGTAGTGAAAATCTGTTCGATTGCTACAATTGTCGATAAGATTCGAAATTGAGACTATGCATTGAAACAACCAACACCAACCTATTCCTCCAATGCATGACTCTAGAAGTCACATTCTAAAGATAGGCTAACCCTATGCTCCCTATGACTTTCTATAGTGACTTATTAAGACATGATTAGAACTTGAGACTATCCAATGTAAACAAATGGTTCCAACCAATTTTTCCAATTCATGACTCTAAAAGTCACATGTTTGTGGACAATGATGACATGCTCCCCACAACTCATAGTAGACCCACGATTCTTTGTAGCAACATATTCAATCGTGGGTAGGATTAGAACTTGAGACTATGCAATGTAAATGAACAACCCCAACCAATTCCACCAACAAATGACTCTAAAAATCACTTGTTGGTAGAAAATTAATACTTGCTCCCCACAACTCATAGTAGGTATGCATCTCTCTATAACAATGTATTAAGTTGAGTGTATGATAGAATTTAATATGATGAAATGTAAACAAACATCCCCAACCAATTCAACCAACACATGACTCTAAAATTCACATGTTGGTAGTAAGCTAAGATATACTCCCATGACTCACAATAGACCCATGACTCTTTGTAGTGGTATATTCATCTGCAATTAGGATTATAACTCAAGGCTATGCAATGTAAAAAAACAACCCCAACCAATTATACCAACATATGAATCTAAAAGTCATTCCCTAGTGGAAGGGTGAGACATATTCCCCATGACCCATAGTAGACCCACAACTTTGTACAATAGCTTATTCGTCCATAGGTAGGATTAGAACTTTAGACTATGCAATGTAAATGAACAACCCCAACCAATTCTAACAACATGAAAATCTAGAAAGTGTACTTACTATATAATATACAATTGATAAATGTTCATCGTCCAAGAAATGTTCATTACTTTTGAGGAAGAAATTTCATTGATGACTAAGTGAACAAAATTCCCTAGAAATACCTACTTGTACGATCGATAACAATAACAACATCCAAGTTCTTTACCCAAAAAACCTTCAATTTACATTAATTTTGAAGTTGTATTCATATTATTTCAAGATGACCATAACTTCATAACAAAAATTGGTGCATTTTTTTTTAAAGTGGAAAAACTTATCATAACTTCATAACATTGATTAATGCACTTACAATAATATAATCAAATAAAAAAAATCATTTTCCAAAACATTTTAAAACTGAAATAAGAAAAATCTATACAAAAACTTTGAATTAAAGTATGTTAAAAATGTAGTATCGAATATCATATAATGAAATGAAATTCAGAAGGGCTTAGAAGAGTGACAAAACCATGTGGCCTTAACCTTCTCAACGCACAATTGAAAACGAGTGTCATTTCCCTTCGGGAGTATAAAATGTTAAAAGAACATATTTAAAGTTCATATCAAAAGATAATTGTTAGCAACAAAGTTAAGAAATTTTGATTGTATTACAACATTAATATGTATAATAATCATGGACCGGGATAATTTTAGAGGTTAAATTTCGTTCATGGGCTAATTTTCCATGGTTTTTCCCAAAACAAGATTTGTTATTTTTAAAATGATTCGCCCAAATTCTATAGGATAAAATTATTTTACCTTAAAAATCGTCAAAAATTTTATAAAAACTATATAAAATCTTTATAAATTTGAATATTTTTACAAAAATATCGACAAACATTTATAGTTGACATATGAAAGATTAATAAGATTCGCCAAGATTTCTACATTTTAAAATAAATTTTCATTCTTAAAATCATTTGTGATCATGGATAAGCTCACATATATGTGATATATGTGAGCATGCTATATGTGAGCCTGCTCACATATATATGAGTTGTGATAATAGATAGACACATTTCTTCTATAATGTTTTTTACCATAACTTAGCTTTCATCCTATCATGGATAGACACATTTTTTCTATAATGTTTTTCGCCACAACTTGGCTTTCATCCTTAAAATGATCCATGATCATGAATAGACACATTTCTTCTATAATGTTTTCTACCACAACTTGGCCACGGAGTGCTTTGGGCATTTTGGAATATGAAACTATGTCACATTATAGAAATGAATCACCAACTTGGCCATGGCGTGCTTTGGGCATTTAGGAATATGAAACTATGTCACATTATTCATCTTGCAAGTAGGCAACACTCCAAGGCGGTACAATATGCAAGCCAAAGCTATGAAAGAGCCCACAAGGTAGACTATATATTTGCAAAACACGTTGACAATCGCAAACATCAGTCAATATAAACAAGAGAATATCAAATCTCTTCAACAATATGGGATATCTCTAACTGAATGTAATCCAGGAAATGCCAAGTTTACACGTGTCAAGGGTTTTGTTTGTGGGTGTCAAGGTTTTCAATTGATGAGGCATTTCGCTTGCATATGCAGACATGAGCGATCTTTTCCATCAACATTCCAAAAACGACGGGACCGAGCTATTTTGCAGCTCTCGCTGCTTTGGTTTTCACGACAGTCTCTAAAACGAGCAGGGACATGGCTGGCGTTAGCTCAAATTGAAGATCCTTCGGCACGGGTTTTATAATTCTGCGAATTCTGTAGTTCTAAACAAAAAAAAGCTCCAGGGGCGTTTTGCCTCTTGTATCACCTTCCTCCCGTTGTAGATTAATCTGGACACTTTGATACCATGGCGGACTCGTTTCATTATAGATATCGCGAGCAACAGCACTCTGGGATTTCAAACCCTTCTTCGTCTAATGTGAATAACTTCCACGCCACTCATTTGGTAGCTCAGAGTAAGCAGCGTAGGGGTGGTGTGATAGTGCGGGCTGACATAATAGCTCGACCCGAGCAAGCGGCCACAGATGCATACAGGGGCCTTCTGTCAACGGGAGAGAGTGTTACTGTTTGGAAACTTACTAAATCAGTGTTCTCCATTCTGAAGATTGATTCCTTGGAGTCTTTGGGTTTGAGGGTTCAGGACATACCTTGCTTGTATAAGATCATTCTCTTGGAAGGGAAGTTGAACACTTTTGTACATTGCTATGTAGCAGTAAGGAGGATTGCAACTCTGCATGAGCTAAGCACTGAGATTTGTAGACATGAAGGGGTGGAGGAATTTGAAAGGCGCTGTCCCAGACAGTTTCTTCTATGGATGAGTATCATCGTGCTTGATAAGGGTATTTTATGAGCCACATTGAAGCTTCGAGGATGTCCTTCCCTCCCCTCAGTGCAATGTGTTAATCAAAAATTATGATACCTACAAATCACAACAATACCAAAATCTGCAAAAACAGAGGTTTCACAGCGTCTTACTCAGTTCGCTGTGAAACTGTACATTCAGCAAGGATAGCCTTCATTCTAGTGCCAGCTGGGATAAACTTCTTCCAGAATTGCAGGAGGACGTTAGGGACAGATGTTTCATCATCAGTTCGAGTTGCTTGACATGTTTTGGAGACATTTATTGTGTTAGACAAGATCCTTAAAATTAGGATTAGGGTATATTTCTGTTTCATTCTGTTGTAACAACTACTACAGTGGAGGGAATACGATGTCTTTACAGTAGAGACAAGATATATACTATATATATTTTTAAGTTATTTTCAGAAAGAAGGGGTTCCAGTGATGTAAATTTGAGACAATTTTTTTTTTTTTTTAGTAAAGTATAGAAATTTTGTGTATCTGTATGTTAGGATTCTAATACAATTGGGATCAGTCTGTCTTATTCTCTATCCACTATTATTCTTCATCTCTAATGGAATGTTGTACATGTATGAATGATTTGCAGTCTATTTTACATGGTTTGTAATAAAGGATTTATTGCATACTGTTGTATCCATTAGAGTAATGTTGTATTTCTGAATTGAGATGTTCTCAGTTTATGAATATTGTCCAGTAATTTTGTCAGTCAAGCTGGAAGTGAGACTGTTTTTACATTAGTGTTTTTCTCTATTCATGCTTATATATCTTTAGGCTGATTTAAGCTTGTTTTAGCCCTTTTTTCTGGAACATAGATTATGTTCAGAGGGTATATGAGTAGTCAGTCTAAGGGTGACTTTTGGTGCTAACATTTTGATTAAAAATTGACGGGTACAAAGAAGGTTTACTACAATGCTTCTTGTATCTTAATATTGAGAACAAAGATTCACAATTATGATTGGGTGGAATAAGTTGATTTTATAGTAAATAGATAATTATTTTTTCTATTTATTTTGATAAGAATCCCTTAGAAATTTTAAGCATGAGTAGAATTCTACCATAATCTAAGATCCATATATGATGAAACAATATCTTTAAAAGTTTTGTCCAATTCTAAATTGGCCAAAATTATCAAAATTTAGAATCAATGAGGATTTTCACTTTCTATACCAACATAGATTCATCTTAACTCTTGATCTATCATGCACTTGCTCCCTCTCTATGGTGATGGTGATGGTGCTTGCTCCCAAATTTGGTTTAATGGACCTTAACAAAGTTAAGGAATTACTTGGTTTGCTTTAAAATTTTATTTATGTGTTTGAAAAGCTTTGAGAGAAGTGTTCCTAAATCACCATTTTTTTTATGAGTTAAAAGGTTAGGATTGTCAGTATTGTAACAAATAGTTTTAAATTGTGATTTAATGTGGGTGTACACAAGACATTCTTGTTAGAATATAATGGATGTGCTCATTTTACCATTGACAATATCTCTATTGTCATCCAACCATAGGCCGAAGCCACCCTTTGAGCACCTTAACCTTGACAGAGAATCACTTTGGAAGCAAACCCTAGGCTAGATAGCCAAACAAAGGGTAGCGCACCTTTCCCCAAGGATAATGCACCAACATGAGCTTATCAGATAGTCCAAACCCTAACCAAGAGACAATCCAAGCCAAACGTGACCTGCTAGCTGCAACAACTGCAATGGCATCTCTCCTCAAACCTACGCACAAGACTGGGCACTGCAGTGTGCACAAGTTGTTGCTCTGCATTTCTGAGACTGCCTGCCAGAATGAGAACTGGCCTCCTGTATTTATACTAATTCTGGCTAACTGCCTGGGTCGACTTCTCATTCTAGGTATCCGTCTGTTCAGTATATATTAATTCTTCTGGTCGATTTCTTCTCTTGGAGGCTAATAACCTAATATAAATTATCCTCTTGAGCCGACATGTATTCTAAGGTTATTAGCCAACTCATTAGGGTTTCTTCTTGCTTTCTGGAGTATTCTATTCTCGTCAGGTTTACATGTGGAGGTAAATATCTCCCGCAGCTACCATAATATCAACACTCCCTCCTAGCTAGGGAGGTATTACAGGTAATGGTCTTGAGCACAAAACCTACATTCACCCGATAGCATCAACATAGTCGTCTAGACTATCTTATGACTAAATCATGAGCATCATCATCACCATCAATGTCATCAGTTGCACCATCTCTCAAAACCATACTCCATCTGAGTAATCAGACATGATGTTGCATAAGTTACTCACACCATAGAGTGATAGAAGAGCCATTCTTCTAATCTGGACATATGTCCTAGAAGAGTAGATGTTCTGAACCATTTTCCATTTGGGAAATCTATGTCCTTTAATCATTCATCTGGTTGATAATAATTTACCAAACTGTTGATAGTCTTAAAGATAATCGGAACAAAATAGAACATAATTGTGTCTATCCATAGTAGTACATAACTACAATCCAGTGGTACACTACCACACCAAGTAGCAAACAAGTACTTGATCAATAATGTATAGTCATGAACAGTGGAACACATCCACCACAGTAGTATACATCTATTGTCATATAGTCTTCATAACAATCATCTGATATCAAGTTGCACAAAGACAATGTTATGATATAAACTGAATTATCTGGGCCAATCTTTCACTCACATCTATGAGATCTGAAAGAATATATGCCCTCGGAGTAGAACATCAATGATGGGCTATCTGCCTTATTCTTCTCAAACAAGGAAGAATGATTGTTCTGGTTTATGAACCTGGACCATTCCTCACCCTGGGCCATTCCTCCGACACTAAACAAAGTGTAACCTGGAGAGAGTGAATCTTCCCTAAGGAATGCCTATCCCTGATTCCTGAGCCAGGACCATTCCCCACCCTGGGCCATTCCTCCGGCACTAAACAAAGTGCAACCTAGAGAGAATGAATACACCCTAAGGAATGACTGTCTGGACCATTTCCTTTGTTAACCACAAGAGGAAAAGATTGTCCTGTACCAACCTCCAAAATGGACCATTCCTCATGTTAACCACAATGAAAAATCGTTGTCCAGTGAGGTGGGCCAGTCTTCTTGAGTAACCCTCAAGAAGAGAGACTGCCCTAGACCACTCCCCATGTTAACCACAATGGGAAGTCATCGTCTATGGTACATCAGCAATCTGGACCACTTCCCATGTTAACCACAATGGAAAATCGTTGTCTGTCAGAAATCTCAATCCACTTTCCGAACATGAAAGAATCTTCTCATCCTGGACCATTCTTCGAACTGAAAAATGACTATCCATCAATCAATAATACATCAGTGCTCCCTCCCAACCTGTGAGTCATCTCTTCCTTTTTCAATAAGGAAGTCATCTCCACGAGCTCCAGCTTGAGTACGCAAACTCTTTCATTTTGAACAGAAGTTTTTACCAAAATGTTTGTTTAACTGCTCATCTGTGGAGATATATATTGGAGAACCACTTTCTCCTTTCTAGACTTCATCACGGATAATGTAATGCTTGATTTCAAATTTACTTCGGTATAGAACACTGGTTTTCTTCTGAAGGCTTCATGTAGCTCCAGTATATCATTGTTGGATTCCTCTTGCTAGCTCACAATATCGTGGCAAGAGTCAAACTAGAACACATCCATGTGGCACTTCTTCTATCATCATGATATCTTTGTCATGGATTGGAAATCCATCATCCTGATCTTCTGAGTAATCATTCTGATATAATATCTTTGTTATAGAGAATCTTCACCACGCTTCTGCTGTGCACTGGAGGTTCTCTACCAAGTTATCTTCTTCCATCTGCATACAAGGGTCTATGCCTCAAAGTCTTGAGGTTGCTCTTCATACGCTCTTTATTCAATTTTTTTGGAGAACATTCTTTACATTCATCTGATGTAGAACTCCAGCCCATGGATATTGAGGATGATATAATGACTCATGTAGAGGCATGTCTGATTTACTGGAACAAGTAATCATCATAGTCTTCTCCCGTCATCTGGGAGAACCCTTAGTTCTGGATCTTGCAATGCCTTCATATATACACTGTTCTTTACCACAACTTTCAGTTGATTGCTTTTAGTGAGTTCATATCAGGCTGGTAATCTTGTGATTCTTAATACAATGACTAGTTGTTTTGGATTCTCTTTCTTTCTTGGAATCTTCATGTTCTTTCTAATGTGTTTCTTTAGTTCTTGGGTCCATGGAGTTTCTTATAGATTCCATTTCTTTCTTTCATCATAGGATCACATATGTGGATGGACAACCAGGGATACTTTAAGGCTTCTCTTCGAAGAAGACTTCTTTTGAGGTTGAACTGGACATGTACTGTCTTTCATGGCTGCTACCATGGATATATACTTCATCATCTTCAATGGATCATAGGATTATCTCCCTCCTAATCCTTGCTTCATGTATGAGTGCATATAATCGACTCCCTCCGTCTAACAGAGTCCATGCTTCCATCTGCATCCTTATCGTCTACTGCAATAAATAATTGGCTCTCTTTGTCTAACAGAGTCCATGCTTTCGTCTTGTTGTCTTCTAAAAAATGTCATAAGTCTTTCTCTAATTTCTTCTTTATTGTTGACTTCTTTTTGTCTTTGCTTCTTCCAAGTCTCTTCATAATTGATTTGGCTTATCTTGTAATAGCTTCCACATGATTTATTTGACGTATTTCATCATTTCATGTGTATTATCTAATGATATCAATCCTTATCTTGTTGTTCTTCCATAGGTATAGTTCTTCTTGGAACACATTATCTTCCAAGAGATAGATATACAAGATAT
>ML813452.1:57154-71319 GCA_009831015.1 Picea engelmannii | reverse complement strand
TCTTCCAAGAGATAGATATACAAGATATGTATAGAGACGATGCAAACAAGATATGTACAAGAAATAAGAAGAGTATTGTTACCTTTAGAAGAAGAAGTCTCTTTCATCCTGCTTAGTCTTCTTTGTGGGTTCCTTTTATTCGGCAATTGATGCTTCGTGTTTCTCCTTCATTTTATTTAGCTTGGGACAATGATTCTTGTAGTGACCATACTTTCGACAGTTGAAGCATTGTATTTCTAAAATATCTTTATCTTGATTTGTCTTCCTCTTTGAACCAAACTTCCTTTTGTTCCTGAAGTTCTTGAATCTTGTTGTGAAGGCTTGATCATCGTACTTCTTTTGGGGTTTCTCTTTTGCACTGATCCTTTATTCTTCTTGAGCATAGCAAGTCCAAAGTTCTTCAAATGTCAGATACTCCTTTCTTGTGTTCATGCTTGCGGAAAATGCAACCCACGTCTTGGGAAGACCATTGAGTACTATGTTTACCAATTCCTTCTCTGATATGATCTCTTCAATAGCTTATAGTTGATCTCTTAACTGAGATATTCTCACAAAATATGATGTTATGTTGTCCTCATCATTCATCTTCATGTCACGAAGCTCATTCTTCAGACTCATAATTTGTCCAATGTTTCTGACCAAGAAGAGATTTGTTAGGGCATCGTACATCTTCTTCGATGAGTGAATATGGGAGATGTAGGGTATCAAATGGTCTTTTATAGATTCCACTATGATACTCATAGCATTGATGTCACCATCTTTGAAATTCTCCATAACTGCAACATTTTTTGGTTCCTTCTCTTTTCCTTCTTCAAACACTAGTTCCACGATCTTTCCTTTCATGATGTTCAACACTTTAATCTTTGCAAGGATGAGTTCAATCCTTGTCGTCCACGCTCTGAAGTTAGAAGCTCCATCTAACTTGTTATTTGACTTCATAGAGTAATTCATGGCTTCTTTGACTTGGTCAACCCTAGATTTGACCAGAAACTCAAACTTGACGTCTTGGCTTGCTGAGAGTATCAGGAGATACGCTAGGCTAGGGCACACTGATCTATCTATAAATTAGGTCAATCCCTTCACTTAAGGTGCCTCAACGAGAGGTTTAGGGTTTCTGCAACTCCGCCTTCTAGTAACCCTAGTGACAGTGCTATGGTGATTGCTCCTGCTAGAAACCCTAGCGACAATTCTTCAACGAGCTCAATATCCTTACAGCTATGTTTCTTTCCAGCGGTTAGACTGAATGAAGGAGGTGTGGGCCCATAACCTGTTAGAATATAATGGATGTGCTCATTTTATCATTAACAATATCTCTATTGTCACCCAACCATAGGCCGAAGCCACCCTTCGAGCACCTTAACCTTGACAGAGAATCACTCCAGAAGCAAACCCTAGGCTAGATAGCCAAACAAAGGGTAGGACACCTTTCCCCAAGGATAGCACACCAACAAGAGCTGATCAGATAGTCCAAATCCTAACCAAGAGATATTCCAAGCCAAATGTGATCTGTTAGTTGCATAAGCTGCAATGGCATCTCTCCTCAAACCTGTGCACAAGACTGGGCACTGCAGTGCACACAAGTTGCTTCTCTGTAATTCTGAGACTGCCTGCTAGAATGAGAATTGGCCTCCTATATTTATACTAATTCTGGCTAACTTCCTGGGCCGACTTCTCATTCTGGGTATCTGTTTGTTCAGTATATATTAATTCTTTTGGCCGACTTCTTCTCTTGGAGGCTAATAACCTAATATAAGTTATCCTCTTGAGCTGACATGTCTTCTAGGGTTATTAGCCAACTCATTAGGGTTTCTTCTTGCTTTCCAGAGTATTATATTCTCATCAGGTTTACACGTGGAGGTAAATACCTCCCGCAGCTACCATAATATCAACAATTCTAAGACAATGACTTTCATCTTCAATCTTCTTAGTGTCACAAAGATAACAAATTCTTTCAACCCACGACATTTTAGGAATTGTGCAATGCCTTGTTTCACTATGGAACTCGTGATATTTATTGATTTTCTTCTTTATGCTAGTCAAAATAGAGAGATACTTTTGATCTTCTAGATTAGGGTTGATCACCTCCTTATAGTATTTTAATTTTCTTCTATTCTCTAAATATTTATTGCACCACAATTTCTCCTTAAATTTAGATGTAATAATATTTATAATATTGTCATTATTTTGCAGAGTGGCCTCTTTCTTTATTTTCCAATGATTTAGCCAAGACTTGGCATTTTTATGTCACCCTCACTTAAGCCTTAGGTGGTTTTCACTGGAGTTTGAAGCAATCTTAGGAAGCCTCTTGTCTTCCATTTTGTTTATATTGTTCTTGTACATTAGGTACCTAGTCATAGTTGTGCTCTCAATAAGGGAAAGACTCACTTTTATGAGGAGGATAGGATAGGGTGTATTGCCTTTACTTTTGAGATTATGAGTTATAAAACACTTTTGAATTCACTCTATCTTTATCCATGATTCTCTAGAAATTTTATAGCCCCAAACTTCACAACCATATAAGATAACATGAGTGACAAGAGTGTCAAATAGGAGTTTCTTATTATCCCGTAGCCAAAGGTTTGTTGAGTTGCAACTATTTTCAAGTCCGTAATAAGCTTTCCACCCTCCATTTATACTTTACTCAATTCTATAGTTCCAATTAAGCTTGTGATGAAGATTGATTCTAAGATATTTGTATGAAGTCACTTCCTCCATGATGTTGTTGTCATACACAAAATTAGCATAAGTGGTCTTTTTGTATTTAAGTATCACAACCTTCATTTTGTCAATTTTAATATCCATACTCGTACTAGAGTAGAAATCCTTGAGGATTTTTAGTTTATTCTCGAGATCATAGGGACACTTAACCATAAGAACGATATCATTAGCATAAAACATAAGGTTGATAACTATACCAGTGAGAGTCGGGCGAAAACAACCCACTTCTTCTAAAGAACCCTATAACTTGTCAATGTATATGCCAAAAATGGTAGGGTATAGGGACAACCTTGCTTAACCCCTATATTACAATTAATTTCTTCCGACCAACCCTCGATGCTCTTAAACTTAAGGTGGACAATGAAATATTTTATTTATGTTGAACATTGAAATGTTTTTCTTTTTGTTACTGATATCTTTTCTAAATGTCACTTGTCAACTCCATGTTCAACACCGAAGGAATTACACATCTTCCTCATACTGAAATATTAAAAACACCTCTCAAAACAATTAGAAAATTTCAACAAATAATAATAATAAATCCATATTTAAATTTATCCCTTACCTTCTTCCTTCTCTACTTTGCATCTCCTTATTCTCTTTTCTTCCTGTTACCCCCCGTCCTAGGGGTAACTAAGGAGATGATGTCTTGAGGCCCGTGGGTAGCATACATGAAGTGTCAAGAGCCAGATTGACCAACAAAGACCACATTGAGAAAATAGATCCCCTCCTCTCCACCATGCATCACCACTCATCGTCGACATCGTAGCAACATCCACCACACCATCTTGGTCTGCAGAAGATAGTAGGTCTTGCTTCATGAGTTAAAATGTTCAGTCTCATGGTACGTGTCACTTTAATATTTGAAGCATTTGAGCATGTTGCAAAGAGTCATTTCTTTATTATGGAATGTTTGCTTGGAAATTATATATTTTTCCTTGTTCCACCTTGGTGGTTAACATGGTATCCTAGTGAGTTGGTCACCCTCGGAAAAATGGTTTCTACTGAGGGTTCTCCTTGAAGGGTCATCATACCATTCCCACTCATACTTACCACTTTCCACACTTCTTCCCCTTTGTTTCCTCATCTTTTGGGTTTTGGGGTTCATTGGCCCCAAAAAGGGATTGTACCTCATTTCATGCGAAGAAGGGATTAAAGGCATAGAGGTGTTGTAGTTAGCATTGTAAAAATCAAAATCCATAATATATCCTTCTAGATGATCTCCCTAAGGTATTGAGAGCCATGAAATTCTTCTCCATAAAAAATAAAGGACCTTTGAAAGAAAATATACAAAAAGTGTCTCACTTAATGGAGGAATGCATTGCGGTGTTCTTTAATTTCCAGTGCACATGTCATTCAATGTGTTCTAACTTCAAGTGGAATTGTGGTGTTCTTTTTCTTTCTATTGCACATAACACTCAATATTCATACCATCAAAAAGTAAAGGCAAATAAAGGGCTTGGAAAAATGTTGCATTGCAAATGAAGGGATGCAACACACCCTCCACAAAGGCACCCATAAATGAGACAATATGAGCCATTGATATCTCAAGAACCCCATGCCCAAGACTACTTCCCCCAATCCACTTCATACTCATTGCATGGTCTAGAGAGGGTATTCTTGGGAAACATTCCTTGACTTGGACATTGTCCAACCCAATAGGGCACCATGACACCCCTCCCATACCTAAATTTCACAAATTTTATAAGGTCTTTGAGAATTTGTTTAATTTGAAAAGGAGGATTTAATGGACTTGTTCGGGTAGTTATTTTATTAAATTTGTCTTATTTGGCATGATAAATGTGACTTGTGGACCCTTGGAGGGCGTATTTTATTTTCTTTGTAGTACCTTGCCCAGTGAAATTCATTCATGAAGGGACTAAGCCACTTACACCTTCATAGGGGCCTGAAAGCCCATTGGATGGATATTGTGCCCCACACATTGGAGGCCTAGGATGATGAGAATTGCACCTTGGATGACGTCCCTAGCACATGAACATGTCCTAGAATCATGAAGAAGAGATTACTTCACCCTCATATGCCAAAAGGTCACTCTTTTGAAGCATGACATCACACATTTAGGAGGTTGTTGGGTGTATTTTGTGCACTTGGTGGTGTTGTGGACTTGAATCCCCACTCTTTTGCTTGATTTGGGGTTGATGTGGCACCTTTACACCATGACATCGTAGCCTTTATAGGCTTACTCTCACACATGCCACCTTGGATAAGAGTTGTTTGGGATTGCATGCCTTTATTTTTCTATTTTGTAGCCCATGTGGGAAAAAAGAACAAAGTGTTTAGTTAGTAAAGCATTCTAATTTTGGTTTTGACCTAAAATTAAGGATTTAATTGTAATGTGGAAAAATAATGACTTTGGTTTTCCTCTATAAATAGAGGAAAGTCATTTTAATTTGGAACATAACTCGTCATAAAGAAAATTGCTCTTTGGACTACAATTTCGTCCCTCTTGGACAATTCGCTATGTCTCCATTTTTTCTAGTGCAATGGATGGAAACAATTTATTTGGGGCATTTAAAGGTTATCGACCTCTCTTGGATGGTTTTCTTTGGAAAACCATTGGATTATTCTTGGTAATAAGGGTTTTCTTGCATGCTATCTCTTGGATTTGGTGAATAATTTCTACAATTTATTGTCATCTTGCTTGTTTAAATTCAAGAAAAAAATATTAAAACCCTAGGAGGAGTAAAATGGATTACACCCTCCACCAAAATTTATTATGCTTTTCTATTCAAAGAATACAAGGATTTCCACAAGGAATAAGAGGTTTTACACCCTTGTTGCAAGGTTTTGTTATGGTTCTTTTTCTCTAGGAAGTGAGAGGTTTTACACCCCTAGATAATTATTAAACCCTAGTTCATCTTGGATTTTAAGCTAGACGATTTGTAAGGATTGTTGTTTTGAAGGATTTGCAGATGAAGAGACAATATGTTTTCAGTGTGGGGAAAGATTCTTTCTCTAGACCTATTCTTGTCTCTTTTCTCATCTCTTGTTCTCTAGGAGATCATAGGGTCTTCTTGGGATCTCTCATTTTCTCTCATCCTTCAAGGAGTGGTGGTATTCTAAGTCAGGATGAAGATTATTCATCGTCTATATGCGGTAGTCCTATTCAGAGATGGATTAATCAAGCTCGTGGCTACCCTTTCCAATGCGATTTTCTCCCTCCCACCCACCTCCATGAGTTGCTTTCTATGATTGAGCACATGCTTATTTATGCTCATAATTATTATGTTCTTGACTTATCTTTGTTGTATTACATAATTAATAATAGGGGGAGATACCTTGATGAGACGATTAGTTGGTTTCATTAGTCATCCTATTTCACCTGGTGACTTTAGGGTTTTGACCTCTACATGCATCAGGCCCCAGGTAATTAGGTAGGTCATTTGATTTTCTCCATTGCATTTGTGTGTTCATGTCATCGTAGGGTAATTGCATTTTCTTTTCTTTTATATGATTTGCTTTACATATTGCTTTTATTGCATCTATGCATAGTTGTTGTGATGCATTTTCTTGCATGATTACATGTTAGTTAGAGGTTTTTGAAAAATGCAAAAAAAAATTCTTTTTAGGAAATCTTATCGTTGTCAATTTTGAATTTTTGAATTTTTTCTCATATGAATAACAGGGTGAGTTAGCCACCCTCTGATACTCTAATGTTTTGTTTAAGTGTGTGTAGGAACATGTCATACCAAGAGATATTGAAGTTCTCATGCTTTTATTGCATCTATGCATAGTTGTTGTGATACATTTTCTTGCATGATTACATGCTAGTTAGAGGTTTTTGAAAAATGCAAAAAAAAAAAT
Source organism: Picea engelmannii (assembly GCA_009831015.1). NCBI lineage: Eukaryota > Viridiplantae > Streptophyta > Pinopsida > Pinales > Pinaceae > Picea > Picea engelmannii. The sequence goes on along the minus strand of ML813452.1, from coordinate 64,776 downwards.
CTTTTTAGGAAATCTTATCGTTGTCAATTTTGAATTTTTGAATTTTTTCTCATATGAATAAAAGGGTGAGTTAGCCACCCTCTAATACTCTAATGTTTTGTTTAAGTGTGTGTAGGAACATGTCATACCAAAATATGTTCAAGTTCTCATGCGCTCTATGACGAGCACATGTCCCCATGTAGGAGCCATATGTTACCCCCAGCCTAGGGGTAACTAAGGAGATGATGTCTCGAGGCCCATAGGCAACAAACCCGGAGTGTTGAGAGCCATATTGACCAGCAAATCCCACATTGAGCAGATAGAGTCCCTCCACTCCACCACGCATCACCACTCATCGCCAGTAGCGTAGAAAAATCCACCACACTAGATCGGTCCATGAAAGACAACATGTCTTGATTCATGAGGTAACAAGTCTAGTCTCATGGTAAGTGTCACTTTAATATTTGAATCATTTGAGCATGTTTCAAAGAGTAATTTCTTGATTATGGAACGTTTGTTTGGAAATTATATATTTTTCCTTGTTTCACCTTGGTAGTTGACATTGTATCCTAGTAAGTTGGTCACCCTTGGGAAAAAGGGTTTCTACTAGGGGTTCTCCTTAAAGGGTCATCGTACCTGTTAGCACTAATTTTTTTCATTGGCAAAAATTTTAATTTTGTCAAAAATTTGGAATCTTGGTTTAAATTCTAAGTTTTTTAAGACTCCTGGGCATGCACATACTTTAGTTGGTTTTATTAAAATATTGGGTTTCCAACCTAATTACAAACTCCAAGTGTCAACTAAATTCTCTCAAAATTATTATTGTTATGCATGTGAGATAATGCATGTGGCGAGAAAGTTGTGCTTCTTGCAATGCCCCTATTTTGGAAATTGTTAAATACAAATTTACACATTATGTGCAGTTTTGTGGAATTCCATCATGGTAAATGGGTAGAATGGCTTTGTTGGCTATCCTAATCATCATTTACACTTGTTCAAATAATAGAATATACAAAGATATCGAGGATATCAAGAGCACCATTTGGTCAATATTTGGTAAAAAATGCAGAAATTCTTGTAGGTGACTATTTGTGTGTTCATCTTCCAGCACTATTTTCAAGCAAATGGGATCGAATCTCGAAAAATTAAAACATAGGTTTTTCTGTAACATGAAAAATGAGGTGCTACATGAGCCATTTCTAAAAAATGTGAACCATTTGGGAGATACAGGTGGCACTTTAAGAGTGATTTTTCCAGTTTTTTCAGAATTCGATTTTCTAAAAAACACCCATTCTACAGAAGTGCCACCTTCATCAATTCGACTTGGAGATTTGATCACGACTTTCTACTTCAGAATTAGGATGAAATCCCTTTGTTTAGGATCTCATATTGAATTTTTTATTTGGAATTATATTTTGTAAATTTTATTTAAGCAAGAATGATCAATGCAGAAAGGGTTCAATCTTCCTCTTGGTTGAGGTTCAATATTCCTCTTGGAAGAAAGCTGAGGTTTGAGTAGAAAATAGTAAGGCCTGAAATTGTAATGAGCTTCATGTCTTGCAACATCTCATACTCAGGGATTCAAACATATTGATAGTCAGACCATGCATCTAATATAATTCTTCTCTATTTCTGCTTATTTGAATATGAAGATGATTCCTGCAATGCATCAATTGTCATGTCAGTTTAGATCTAATTGCAATAGAGATTTTTTGTTAATTTCATGTAGCTGGTAATTTGTATTCAAGTATTTCATTCTGATCCAAAATATGATTTTGAGTATGAATGTATTTCTGGTGAATATATGAATTTAGCATATTGTTGGTTTATTTATTCATCTATGTTCTATATTCCTCCTTATCACCTTGTCCATAAAATGTCTAGCTCTCAAAGTGAATGCCCTTGACTACGTGAAATGTTGTTGATTACTTGAATTAAGAGAGTTTTACCAGATCCTTAACTCATCCAACCTCCTTGATCCATAACCTGAACCAATCAATCTTTGCAATAACTAAGATGTGTTAGGCATGTTTCTCTTTGCAGTCGAGAGAATCTTCTAGTGCTAACATATTTTGGTGTCGTTGTTGGGTAAGACACTGAATATCCTCCCTAGTTGTACGACATGTGTATATCCTCTTCTTGATGGTGAACAGGAAGTGGGCACTTATTTGACTGCATATTTTTCACCTGGCGACTCCATGTTTGAAGAATCTAGAGGCGGCTCCATTGATTCAAAATATCCACAACAATGGAAGCCATTTTGGCTCATAGGTATGCAAGTTTTGATTTTTCAAATGTACCTGGCTTTCTGAATCCTATGCCTGATAGAGAAGAATGGGAAAGTCGTCTTCTGAGGTTTAAGGGAAATTATTGGGAAGTTCATGTTGAACACTTGTTAGATTTTCATGAATGTATGTGGCAACTGGGCATTGTCCATGAAGATATTTTGATGAAGATGTTCAGGTATTCATTAGAAGGAAAAACATGAGAATAGTGTAGATCTTTACCTCCACCCAGTATCTCTTCGTTGAATGAATTTCATGCTATATTTAATTATTTTTGTAAAGGCATGTATTCAGTTGATTTTCTTTATGAGGAATGTTGTGACGAATTTCAATTGTTGCACCATTGCTCTAATCAAAAAATCCAGGATGATAGTTCTGGTCAGATGCATGAGGAGACAATTATTCAAAGTGAAGGTTTCATTGAGCCTGTTGTTTCTACCTTTGGAATTAATGAAACTATGCTGCTACCTTCTAATTCTCATGACAACCTTGTTGTTTTGGATGCTACTAAAGTATTTTCTGCCCAAGAAAATAATTTATAGTTTCAAGAATTTTTTGTTTCCTTTGATTGTCATGAGATATGTGATATTCATAATTTGTTTCAAGAGGTTCGAAATGATCATGATCTTATTAATGGAGTGTAAATTATAAAGAAATAACTTGGTTTTCTAAATCAACTAAAGATTGATCATGTTCTTCAAGATCCAATAATGGTTTGGATGGATTCATTTCTTCAAAGAATCTTAAATGTTGTAGCATTCAGTATGCAAACAAATTACAACAGTAAGTATAAGTTGCATATTACATTCATGTTGCAAAAAGTTCAATTTTTTGGCAATCTCTCATTTACCTACAAAAAGGAAGATCATTTTATCAGTCAAATGCTCAATTGGTATAATTGGAAGTTCTTTTTTACATAAACCAAGATGATCAAGTTGGTTAAAGTAGGCAGTGTATATAAATAATCTCACATTTCAAGCATATGGTTTGCAGTTTATTTTCAGTAGTGTGGTTTTGAGTTTGACTTGGAAAGTAGGATAGAGGAATAATGACTCCATAGCCGAATGGAGGCACTGGTATAGAGTTGTTTCAGTTTGCATTTTGGTTTTCAATTGTGGTTTGTTTTTAGCTTTCCCATGTTTGTTTTTAGTTGAGAAGAACAAGTTACAGGTTGGGAAAGGAAGAATTTATTGGTCTACATGTTCTTGGTGTCTCACGGGGAGGACACCATCTCCAATAGGAGCCAATATTAGCACTAATTTTTGTCATTGGCAAAAATTTAAATTTTGCCAAAAATTTGGAATCTTGGTTTAAATTTTGAGTTCTTTTAAGACTCTTGGGCATGCACATACTTTAGTTGATTTTATTAAAATATAGATTTTTCAACCTAATTTCAAACTCCAAGTGTCAACTAAATTATTTCAAACTTATTCTTGTTATGTGTGTGAGATAATGCATGCTGCAAGAACGTTTTGCTTCTTTCAGTGCCCCTGTTTTGGAAATTGTTAAATACATATTTACACATTATGTACAATTTTGTGGAATTCCATGATGGTAAATGGGTAGACTGACTTCGTTGTCTATCCTAATCATCATTTACACTTTTTCAAATCATCAAATATCCAATGATTTCAAGGAGATCAAGATCACCATTTGGTCAATATTTGGTAAAAAAATGCAGAAATTCTTGTAGGTGATTGTTTTTGTGTTCATCTTCTGGCACTATTTTCAAGCAAATGGGATCGAATCTCAAAAAAATAAATCATGGGTTTTTTTCGGAACAGGAAAAATTAGGTGTTACTTGGGATGTATCTAAAAAACGTGAATTGTTTGGGAGCTACAGGTGGCACTTTAAGACTGCTTTTTCCAAATTTTGTTGATTTTTCCAAATTTTTCAGAATTTGATTTTCTAACAAACGCCCATTCAACAGAGGTGCCACCTTCATCAATTCGACTTGGAGATTTGATCATGATTTTCTACTTCAGAATTAAGATGAGATCCTTTTGCTTGGGATCTTGGATTGAATTCTTTATTTAGAATTATATTTTGTAAATTTTATTTAAGCAAGAATGATCAATGAAGAAAGGGTTCAATATTCCACTTGAAATAAAGTTGAGGTTTGAGTAGAAGAGAGTAAGGCCTGAAATTGTAATGAGTTTCGTGTCTTGCAACATCCCATACTTGGGGATTCATACATCTTGATAGTCAGACCATGCATCTACTGTAATTCTTCTCTATTTCTGCTTATTTGAATATGAAGATGATTCCTGTAATGCACCAATTGTCATGTCAGTTCATATCTAATTTCAATAGAGATTTTTTTGTTAATTGTCTATAATTGATAATTTGTATTCAAGTATTTCATTCTGATCCAAAATATGATTTTGAGTCTGAATGTCTCCCTGGTGAATATATGAATTTAGTAGATTGTTGGTTTCTGTATTCATCTCTATTCTCTATTCCTACTTATCACATTGTATATCAAATGTCTAGCTCTCAAAGTGAATTCCCTTAACTACATGAAATGTTGTTGATTATTTGAATTAAGAGAGTTTTACCAGATCCCTAACTCATCCAACCTCCTTGATCCATAACCCAAGCCAATCAATATTTGCAATAACTAAGATGTGCTAGGCATGTTTCTCTTTGCAATCGAGAGCATCTTCTAGTGCTAACAGTACCATTCCCACTCATACTTACCACTTTCCACACGTCTTCCCCATTGTTTCCTCATCTTTTTGTTTTTTGATTTTATTGGCCCCAAGAAGGGCTTGTACCTCATTTCATAGGAAGAAGGGGCTAAAGGACCAAAGGTGTTGTAGCTAGCATTGTAAAAATAAAAATCCATAATCTATCCATCTAGATGCTCACCCTAATGTCTTGAGAGCCATGAAATGATTCTCCATAGAAAATAAAGGACCTTTAAAAGAAAATATATAAAAAGTGTTCCGCTTGATGGGGGAATGCATTGCGGTGTTCTTTAATTTTCAGTGCACATGGCACTCAATGTGTTCTAACTTCAAGTGGCATTGCAATGCTCTTTTTCTTTCCATTGCACATAGCATTCAATATTCGTACCATAAAAAAAATAAAGGAAATAAAGGGCTTGGAAAAATGTTGCATTGCAAACGAAGGGATGCAACACACCCTCCACAAAGGCACCCATAATTGAGACAATAGGAGCCCTTGATATGTCAAGAACCCCATGCCCAAGAGTAATTCCCCCTATACACCTCATACTCATTCCATGGTCTAGAGAGGGTCTTCTTGGGAAACATTCCTTGACTTGGGGATTGACCTACCCAGTAGGGAACGATGACACCCCTCCCATACCTAAATTTGGCAAAGTTTATAAGGTCTTTGAGCATTTTTTTTTAATTTGAAAAGGGGTATTTAATGCACTTGTTTGGGTGCTTCTTTTATTAAATGTGGCTTACTTGGCATGATTCATGTGACTTGTGTACCCTTGGAGGGTGTATTCGCTTGCCTTTGCAGGACATTTCCCAGTGAAAGTCTTTCATGAAGGAACTAATCCACTTGGACCTTCATAGGGGCATGGAATCCCATTGGATGGATATTATACCCTATACATTGGAGGCCTAGGATGATGAGTGTTGCACCTTTGATGATGTCCCTAGCACATGAACATGCCCGGAAGCATGAAGAAGAGATTATGTCACCCTATTATGCCCAACATTCCCTCTTTTGAAGCATGACATCACACATTTAGGAGGTCATTGGGTATATTTTGTGCACTTGGTGGTGTTATGGGCTTGAAACCCCACTATTGTGCTTGATTTGGGGTTGATGCGGCACCTTTACACCATGACGTCCTAGCCTTTGGAGGCTTACTCTCACACGTGCCACCTTGGAGAAGAGTTTTATGGGATTGCATGCCTTTATTTTTTCTATTTTGTAGCCCATGTGGGAAAAAAGAACAAATTGTTTAGTTAGTTAAGAAGTCTAATTTCGGTTTTGACCTAAAATTGAGGATTTAATTGTAATATGGAAAAATAATGACTTGGGTTTTCCTCTATAAATAGAGGCAAGTCATTTTCATTTGGAACATAACCCATCAATAAGAAATTTTCTCTTTGGATTGCAATTTCAGCCCTCTTGGACAATTCACTATGTCTCTCTTTTTCTAGTGCAATGGATGAAAATACTTGTTTTGGAGCATTTATAGGCTAGTGAATTATCTTAGATGGTTTTATTTGGAAAATTGTTGAATGATTCTTGGTAATAATGGTTTTCTTGCATGCTATCTCTTGGATGTGGTGAATAATTTCTACAATTTATTGTCATCTTGCTTGTTTAAATTCAAGAAAAATATCTTAAAACCCTAGGAGGAGTCAAAGGGCTTACACCCTCCACCAAAATTTATTTTTCTTTGCTATTGAAAGGCTACAAGGCTTGCCACAAGGAGTAAGAGGGTTTAGACCCTTTTTGCAAGGCTTGGCTAGAGTTCTTTTTCTCTAGGAAGTAAGAGGGTTTACACCCCTAGACAATTATTAAAACCTAGTTCATCTTGGATTTTAAGCTAGACGATTTGGAAGAATTGTTGTTTTCTTGGGTTTTATAGGGGTTTAACTCTCAAGAAAACTTCTTCTTCCTCTTTGGTTGGTTTTCTTTCCAAGGAAGAGACTCCATTCACCCAATAACAAGGCACTAATCTTTGCATTGGATATTATGATTGTTGCATTGACAAATGTGAACATTGAGGGATTGAAATTGATTAAATTGAATTTGAATTCTACATGTTTTTTACTCTCTTATACACCAAGGGCATCTTGTTTTATCAAATAATTAGTCTGATGTAATAAACTTTAAGCTACAACCATTAGGGTTGCAACAAACAATCATTTTCTCATACAATTTCTTCACTTTTCTACCTTTGAAATTTCCTTATGAGATGTGATAATTAATATACTAATAAAGAGCTATTGTTTGGACGGTTTACTTGTTGATTTCAATGGTTAGAATTTGATGTTGTAGTAAAAGTTTGCTACAACCATAGGGTTGTCATAAACATTTCTGATAACACGCTTTTGCAGCTCTCTTTTGACATCAAAATCTTGGTTTAAGCCTTGGAATATTATTTACTAATTATAAGCTTTGTTGTCAAATATTATATGTTGATTTTGGTGGTCTGATTTGCAGCTGTCATAATTTTATTGTTGTTGAGATATCACTATTATATGCTGCAATTTTGGGATGACAATACTTCTTGTTGTTTTCCCTCTTGTTTTGGGGTTTACTTCTTCATATATTGTCTTGGTTTGTCTTGTATAACATTGTTTTGCAGGTACAAAATGTTGGAAACCATTTATCTGTTGAAACTGATACTTCACACTAAG
>ML813452.1:31279-57111 GCA_009831015.1 Picea engelmannii | reverse complement strand
GAATCAGTGTCACAAAACTTTGGACAATTTTCCACTTTTCATAAATTAATTGAATAACAAATATTTATTTCATTTTCTTAATCAATATATAAAAGAATAAATACTGTATTTATATATTTAACTTGAATGAATACATAAGATCAATCTTTGAATATCAGCTTCAAACAATTATGAGAGACCCAACTCTCTATTACAAGACTCAGCTTGTAGTTCTCATATCCAACTGAGAAATGAGGAATCCAATCCTCATAACAATTCTTAGCTTGTTGATCTCAGATCAAACTGAGATGTGAGGAATCCAATCCTCATACAAGACCCAACTTGTAAAAAGGCACCAACCTGATAGAATAAACCTTCATTCAATCCATTATATATAAATATATATACTTCAACAAATTCAACTACTCTTCTTCTTACCATTCTTTCTTGTTTATAAAGTCTTCCAAATGGTGTGAACAGATTTAAGCATTGCCTCTTCTTTTACCCTTATTTCTCTATTCCATACGACTACAGCTGGTGACCAGGCGTTAGGCTAAATAAGTGCTTGATCACTTGTCAATATCTACGGTCATGTTTTAATCGCACAATGAGATGGACAACTGTCGTTACTTCGGGACTTCATCCTTCACGACTTCCAGCCTATTTACAAATCTCTTGGATAAAAGACGTGTGTCCATAATCTTCAACGGTTGTTAACGCTCCCAAATTAGATCAACGGCTAGCGTTAACTTCAACCTTCGACACTTCGGGTGATTTCTAGTGGTGAAACTTCCGGAGTGACGTAACTTGTTGACGTCACTTGTTGACGTCACTTGTTGACGTCACTTGTTGACGTGACACTGACTGAGTGGCTGCCACATGTCACTTAGATTCATGACTCACACATACCTAAAATGCCAACTGCACTTTGACACTTGTCTTCATCTGATTATGCCACATGTCCTTGCTGACGTAGATCTCCTCATGTGGCACATGTTCTTCTCCTGGATCTAACGGTTGTCCTAACTCCCAAAATGTATCACAGATCGACGACTGAGAGCGACTTCGGAACTTCGGCCTTCGGGTGAACTCATATGTTCTAAATCATTTTTCGCCGAAGTGGTCAGCGCTAAAGTTGACCATTATTTTGATCCAACGACCATTATGTATTGTTCAGATTCGATGGTCCTCATTTAACCTGAAAAGGATTAACTCAATCCAACAACTATTGAAAATTCGGGTATTTGGGATCTCAAGCCTATTGCCTTGTTGATCCATATTTTATGAGAAAAAAGAAGTGAATACAGATTATTAAAATATGCTTAACACAAAATAACAGAGATACAGTAAAACTGGTTTTCTATTCAATAAGGAAATAAGTTGAAACTGTAAAATGCAGCAGAAAACAAGCTTGTTAGAATGGTGGCAACTTATCTCTGAGAAGAGATGTGACGGTTGCACTCATTCGCAAGAAGATGGTTACCATGAGGCTTTGAAGGCCTTTTACAATAAACAGGAATGTCAAAAACCCTAGACATCCAAAACCTAACCCTAGGAGATGAAGCGCCAAAAGTCATGTGGGCCCCGTTTGGGTAAGTTAGTACATCAACTTCCCGGGGTCGTAAATTTTGCACATGATCTATGTTTTAGGTGCACAATAGCTTGTTAGAAAGGTCTAACTGAGAAAAAAAAACGTCGTTTATGGCCTCAAAACAACCCCAGAAGTTTGGAACCCGATAAACTACCAAAAAACTGCCAAGGTGGAAAACTGTTTTTCAAGCCAGTGGAATAGGTGGGCGGCCACTGATATCCACCTGGATCAATCCTCCCTGCTTAGGAAGAAATGGTATCCATTGCGTTGAGTTCCCCCATTAGATGAGGAAATTTCTGTTGAATTTGGCCCCAGGTGAGCCACTTTCCTTGGTGTAGGAGTTGCCCTTCTTTGACGACCCGATAAAGTTGGATCCTTTGTTATCGAGTGCCCTTGATCTGTGTGTCCACAATCAGATCACTGGATGCTTGTTGCATGCAGTCATGGTTGAAATATATTGGTGTCACTTGCTCTGCTATCTCTGAGGTGTCCAATAATGGTGGGAAATATGGTCGAAGGAGAGCCATGTTGAAGACTGGATGCAGAACAAGGAAGGGGGGAATGTTGAGCTCAAAAGCATTGTCACCCACAGCCTTGGTAATGGTGTACGACCCATAACAAAGTGGGAGAAGCTTCCAATGGGGCCCTGTGAGGAATTCTTTCTGCAAATTCAACCAAACTTTGTCGCCCACCTGAAACTTATGTGGCACCCAATGTTGATCATGGCATTGCTTGTACTTGGCATTAGACTTCTATAGAATATCTTAAACCTGTTGGCGGATGTGCTGGATCTGCTCAATGAACTGGGTGGCTTTGTCAACTTCTTGTGGAGCAAGGGACGAGATGGCCGAGGTGGTCGCCAGGGGTAGTGTAACATCCATGGGGCCCAATGGTTGGAATCCCGACCCCACCTAAAAGGGGTTGTGGCCAGTTGAGCTATGCAGGGCTCGGTAGTAGCTATGTTGGAGATAGGGAAGACTCTCATCCCATGTGCGGGGGTGTTTTGAATTGTACATGCGCAGGATATATATGACCATCCGATTGACGACCTCAGTTTGGCCATCTGTCTGGGGGTGGGAGGCAATGGATTTGATGAGCTTGGTATCCAGTAGTGATCAGAGGCTCAACCAAAATGAGCTGAGGAACCGACTGTCATGGTTTGAGATAATGGTTTGTGGGATCCCAAAATGTACCCATACTCGTTCAAAGAAGATCTTGGCAGTGGCTTCTGTTGTGATGTTCTTCTCGTAGGCGGTTAGAATCGCCATCTTGGAAAAGCGATCAACAACCACAAAAACACAGTCATTTCTCCTCTTGGTGGACGGGAGGCCCGACATGTAGTCCATTGAGATGGATTCCCATGGCCTATTAGGAGTAGGATGAGGGGTGTACAGGCCCTGTTTCTTAGTGGTCGATTTGGCAATAGCACAGACGGTGCAGGACCTGATATACTTTTCGACATCCTGTCGAAGTTTCGACCAATAGAAATGTTTCTGCAACACTGCCATTGTCTTTTCGACGCCAAAGTGTCCTGCCACCCGACTGTAGTGAGCTTCCCAAATCATCTTCGTGCACTCGCTTGATGGAACACAGAGATGGCCTAGACGATACAACAACCCATCCTGAAGATGGAAATCAGTGACCACTGAGTTGGCGCCCAACATTTGGTAGGTGGTGGAGAAGTCAAGGTTTGTCTCGTAGAGGTGGGGCCATCCAAAGTTCTCGTGACCGCAATAGTCTAGCTCTGTGGTGAGTGTCGCAACTGGAGGTTAGTTGAGGCAGTTAGCAACTCAGTTGGTACTTCCTGTTTTATACTTGATATTGAGGTGGAACTGTTGTAAGTATGTTGACCACTTCTGATGGCAGTCATTCTGCAATTTTTCTTGGATTTGCGTGAACTGTAGTGGCTTATGATCAATGTGGATGATTGTCTCCTTCCCAAGAATGTAATGTCTCCACTGGCAGCAGGATTGAACAATGGAGTACATTCATTTGTCGTAAGTAGGGTACTTACGGACAACTTCTGATAGTGTCTCACTATGATATGCCATGGGGTGGCCATGTTGAGTGAGGACGACGCCCACAACATAGTCTGAAGCATTTGTCTCGATCTCAAAGGGATGTTGCAGGTCCAGTAATGAAAGTACCGGGGATGAGCACAACCGCTTCTTCAAGTCATTGAAAGCTTGTTGTTGGGATATGCCCCACACAAATTTTTCCTTACCTCCACCCCTGGTTACTTGGCTGAGGTCCCATGCGATATGAGAGAAACCCAACAAGAACCTGTGATAGAAATTGGCGAGGCCCAAGAAGCTATGAAGTTCAATGAGTGTGGTTGGGGCGAGCCAATTATGGATGAACTAGATCTTGGCTGGATCCACATGCACACCATGTTGATCAACGATGTAGCCTAAGTAACAGACCATGTCCATGTCGAAGGATCATTTTTCCAAGTTTGCATATAGTTTGTGCTGCTGCAGGGTGTGCAGAATCTGTTGAATATGATGCAAGTGTTACGCCTAAGTCTTGTTGTAGATGAGGATGTCTTCCAGATACAACACTACAAAAGTATTGGTGAAAGGTCGTAGGATATCATCCATCATTCTCATAAAATTTGTTGGAGCATTTGTCAAACCAAAGGGCATGACCAACCATTCAAAAAGACCTTCTTTTGACTTGAAGGCAGTCTTCCATACATCTGTCTGTTCTATTGGGACCTGGTGGTAACCAGACTTCAGATCAATCTTACTGAAATATTTGGCCCCCATGAGCTGATCAAGGAGGTCATCAATTCAGGGAATCAAGTATCGGTTTAGGACTGTGATTTTATTCAGGGCTCGGTAATCAATGCAGAGTCGCCAGGTCCCTTCTTTCTTTTGCACCAACACGATTGGGCTCCCACAAGGTGATGAGTTGGAACGAATGTGCCCCTTTTGGAGCAGTTCTTGGATCTACCACTTGATCTCCTTGTTTTATAATAGAGAGCAGTGATATGCTAGCCCATTGGGTAGCGGTGCACCTGGGGTCAAATCGATGGGATGCTTGACCTGGCAGTGTAGAGGTACCCTGGTAGGAGAGGATAAGATATCTGAGTATTCTTCTACGACCTTATCCACTTACTTTTGTTGTATGGAGAGATCGGTCGTGGAGGCCCTGGATGTGGCTGCGATCTTTTGCTCACTCTGAGAGAGAATCACGAAGTAGACAAATTTCCCCGTCTGAGAGATGACCTTCCTGCATTGCTTGGCAGAGATCAAGAAAATAGCACTAGGAGGGACTACATCGGGTATCTTGTACAATTTCCTGTTCAAAGTAATAATAACACTACGAGTCCTAGACTCATATACAACATGAAATTTCTATAAATAAGGTTGGCCCAAAAGAACATTACAAAATTTGAGAGGAGAAACATCACACAATACTGCATCTTTGAAGGGCTTGATGTCGTACGACAGTCAACACTATTGGCTGACGCGGAGATCACTTCCTTGGCGGAGCTATCCAATGTTGTAGGGTTGTGGGTGCGGTGTTGTCGATAGGGCCAATTGCTTGATAACCTCTGTTGAGATAAGGTTCTTCTGGCTACCGCTATCAATGATGAAGTGCAATGGGGTGCCTTTTACCCACATCTATGAATGGAAGAGGTGCTCTCCTTCTTTTGGCTCATCTGGTTCACCAGGTTGGAGCTTGGTGGTAGAAACTATGGCACTGGGTTCCATGTCAATGATCGGTCTTCCCCTTCTGGTTCTGACTCAAAGTCAGAACCTGCATCTGATTTAGAGGCTTTCACTTTGGCCACCAATGACTGCTTTGAGCAGCAGTCACCAGTGTTATGCCAAGGGATCTTATGGAAGTCACACCACTTCTCAGTATCTTTCATTGTCTTTTCGGTGTCCTTCTTTACTTGCGTCTTGGACTGGTTGTCCTGATACTATCCATATTTGCTCTGTCCTTTGTTCTGTGGGTTGGGGCCGCCCTTTCCTGGATTTTGTTGTGAAGGGTTCCCAGGCCCAAATTGTTGTGCCTTTAGTTTGAGATTTTGCTCGATTTTGACAGCATATCGGTAGGCCACGCCCAAGGACGAGATGTACAGAAATTCCATTTTGGTCTGGATGTATCTATGTAGAGCACCATATGTCACTCTGAATCTTTGATACCCAACTTGGTGTGCAAGGTATGGAAGATATTTGTGAACTATGGCACTGCTTGTTCTCTTTCTTGTCGCAGTGTGGTCCATTTGGTATACAAGTCATCATAAATTCCGACAGGGTAGTATTGTTCCTTAATAGAATCCCTGAAGGATTCCCAGGTGGTCGTGACTATAAATAATGAGGGTTCCTCTGTTTCCTTTAATTTTTCGCACCAATCTTTGACATGGGGAACGACTTGAGAAACACAAAAGTAATATTTTCTCTATTCGAAAAGTTATGACATAAAAATACCCTTCTAGTAGATTCAACCACTTGTCTACAACATCTGTGTCTATTTGACCTTCAAATATAGGAATATCGAAGTTGATTTGTACCTTAAACGAGGTGACGCCTCTGCTTGAGGAAGATTTGTCACCTGTTGGTAGCCATCAAAGGATTTGCACAAAACTATCCATCATCTCATTCCTCTGTTTCACGAGGGCTTCCTCAAGCAACATTTGAAAAGATCTCCTGTCCCGTCATCTTTCTTTTCTCTTTCCATGAGAGGTCGCTTGGGCGTGCGAGAGCTTTTGTCTTCAAGAGAAACAAGCTTGAGACCCAATTCTTTGTACCTTGACCTCGTTGGGGGCATGCATTAATATGACAAGGAGAAGATTGCTCTGATACCACTGATCCAGATTTTATGAGCAGAATGAAAGGAATACAGATTATTAAAAGATGTTTAACACAAAATAACAGAGATACAATAAAACTGGTTTTCTATTCAATAAGGAAATAAGTTGAAACTGTAAAATGCAGCGAAAAACAAGCTTGTTGGAATGGTGGTGGCTTATTTTTGAGAAGAGATGTGATGGTTGTGCTCATTCGCAAGAAGATGGTTACCATGAGGCTCTGAAGGCCTTTTACAATAAACAGGAATGTCAAAAACCCTAGACATCCAAAAACCTAGCCCTAGGAGATGAAGCGCCAAAAGTCATGTGGGCCCCATTTGGGTAAGTTAGTACATCAACTTCCCGGGGTTGTAACTTTTGCATACGATCTCTGTTTTAGGCGCACGATAGCCCATTAGAAAGGTCTAATCGAGAAGAAAAAAAATTGTTTGGAACCCAAAAAACATCGTTTAGGGCCTCAAAACGACCCCAGAAGTTTGGAATCTGAAAAACTGCAAAGGTGGAAAATTGTTTTTTGAGCCAGTGGAATAGGTGGTTGGCCACCAATATCCACCTGGATCACTTGCTTATCCCATCCTTCTGCTTTCCTTGATCCAATGGTCGGGATATTTCCCGAAGTGTTTCCTTAGATCAGATGGCTTATGTTTACTTCGGGACACATTGTGGCTTACCATGTCCTTCCAATAAACTTGATCCAACAGTTGAGATGCTTTCCGAAGTGTTCCTCAGATTGGATGAATCATGTCCACTTTTGGACTTCGCCCTTTCTTACTTCTCGTTTTACCCGAAGTGTAACCTCCTCGCAACTTTTAACCCGAAATGAATGTTGTTCATTGATCGTGATCTTAGATTGACGGCTCGATCTGTCTGCGATGTTGCTTTGCCTTGGTTTAAATCCAACATCTCTTCTTTTTCCCAAAAAGTTACCTACGATCGGATGGCTCGCGTTTACTTCGAAACTTCGACTTTAGCTAAAATTCCTTCATGCACATTTCCTTCGGTCGATTTTACCCGAAGTGGTCAATGTCGGGCTGACCATGCGTATGTCACTTCCTTGATCTATGGTCCATGACTTACTTTGTCCTTCCACTCAATTTGATCCAACAGTTGATGTGGATTGTGGAACCATAATTTGCGCATGGTTTATTCCGTCACCCAAACTCCGCAATTGAATTTGTGCGATTGTTGGTGAATCAACCACAGTCGTCGATCTTTGAATCGATGAGATCTGATGGTCTAGACTAATTGTAGGATTGGAAATAACGCGTTGTTTAATTCTCCGTTTGCACTCTGCAATCAATCATTTCCCTTGATCTGGTGCTTGCGTATCCAACGGTCATGACTTAATCTGATCGTTGACCAGTCCTCCAATGGTCCTTCTCTTGTAATCTGACGGTCTAGACTAATTGCGGGATTGGAATTAACACGTTATTTAATTCTCCCTTCTCACTCCACAATCAATCCTTGCCCTTGATCTGGCGCTTGCGTATCCAGTAGTCACAACTTGATCTGATCATGTTTCTACAATGCGCTTTCCCTTCTGAGCTTCATATGCGTCATTTCTTCTAAGCTTTTGATCTTCAGTTGTAACCCTTCTGAGCTCTTAATTTGTTAGTCCTTCTGTACATGGATTTTCTGCTCTTTGTTCATACCAACTCATCATTATAACTTAATGACATCGGTTGTTAACATCAATGACAATATGTCCAACATTATCAACTCCAAAGAACGTCTTCACTAGCCCCAAACTCATCATAGATCTTGACTAATATAGGGAAACCTTATGCTATCAAACATTGTGCTCCTTGTTCCCTTAGGGTCACCCAGGAAGCCTTCCTTATGTTGGACTTGCCCATAACTAAAATGAGGAGAATATCTATTAAGGTGGCAGTGATAAATGTCCCCAATTGTGTAACATTTGTTGTTTGGATTGGAATTTTCCCTATTTACAATTCGTACAGTGACACTTCCAAATAAGAAAGAGCGGGAACACAAACTAAACTAATAAACAACGCGAACTTCAAAAAAGTTTCCTTCAAAAATGTTTTTGATGAGTCCCTTCACCAGCGTTGCTTCAATACCTACGTGGCTATAATGTAATTAGAAATCCAACAAATGCACCTACGTTGTTTGCTTTAGCCCATGAGGGAATCTAAATTGCAAGAAGTCACGCACTTAATTTTGAATAGTTTTCTCATAACGACCTTTGAAATGTGACTTGAACATTTAAAAATTCCAAAGTAGTTTCCAAGTGGTACGACATGAGGGTCCCACCAAATGATTGTCTCATTATATTGAATATTTAAAAATTCCAAAGTAGTTTCCAAGTGGTACGAGAGGAGGGTGCCACCAAATAATTGTGTCATTATAATTGTGATAATAACCACACATTTTATAGGTAGTAAGGTTAAATTACTTAATTTTATAGGTAGAAAGGCTAAATTACTTAATTTTATAGGTAGTAAAGGCTAAATTACTTAACTCTAATCTATTGTGGTTAATTAACGGCTTACTAATATTACAATATTTAATGACTATTAAAAAACATTTAGTGAATACTCAAATTCACCAACAATTAATGTGGGTGGGTTATAAGAAAGAAAAATAAACATTATAAACGCCCTTGTCATTTGAGAGAAGATATCTTAAAAAAAAATTAGAGTGTAAGAAGTGGAAAGGAATAAAACTATGAGATCTCAAACACATGCCTCTTCAATCTAAAATGTTCGAAACATATCCTCTCCAAAGATATGCTATATATAGTTATGTAATATTTTTTGTATTTTTGAATGTGATTCATTTGTAAGTTTGTATTTTTTTAATCCGAGTACACACTCATAAAATTATGGTTCTCACCAGTTGTTCAATAACAAAAGTCCTATTCAATTTTGTTTATAAACCATTGTGATATAGTCAAGGCTTTTTTTAATTAAAGTCATTTTTCTATTAAAAAAAGTGAATCATAATGATATTAATGATCACTAGAGAAAACTAAATCAAGCTTAACATCCATAACACCCACACGCCTCTTAAAATATTGAATTGGAGATAAATAAGACAAAGGTAAATAAAGGACATTAATGACTCATAAAAAAAAATACTAAAACAAAATTAATCACCTCACTAACCACCATTGTGAGCTATAACTACCAATTAGGAGGTGGACAATAAAAACTAATTTTTCAAGTCAATTTTAACACTTTTTCATAAGAGGAAGGAGATCCAAAAAGGATGTTAAAGAAAGAAGCAAAAATAAACAAGCGTTGCATGGCAATGCAATAAAACTTAATATAACTAAATGTACAAGTAATGAATATTTTTTGTCAAAAAATAATAATTAAGGGTTGTTTGTTATTCAAAATGTATAATGAACCGTAAGTTGAATGGACCTATAATATTAATAAATACAATAAATATATTATAAATATAATAATAAATAATATATTAGATAATACATATAATATAAATATAATAATGCATAACAATAAATACATAGTACAACTTTTTATATTTAGATGTGGTGATTGGTGAAATTCATTGATTATGTAATTAATTCTACATATTGAAAGACGTGAAGGGAGCAATAACACTTCAATTCTATCAACCAATTAAAAATGAGACACACAAATATTTTTATTATATCCAAAAATATATATTTGTTTTCCTATGTTAAACATTACATTGCATACACAAATTTATGGTAAAAGAAAAATTAATGTCACATCAAAAGCAAACTCATTGCTATAGTCCCATGGCAGAGACTAATAAAACTTTAGGGTCTCAAAACACACATTATATAATTAAATTGTATGTTTTTTTGTACTGTCCTATGTAGTGAATTTTTAAGTCTTCACTCTTGTGTCTATGGCAAAGAGAATTCATCAAACAAAAAGAATTGTTTGCACTAAATTAAGTTCCCAAGGAGAGAAGTCCTATCAAGTTTTGTTCCCTCACTGTTAGTGTATGGTTAAGGTATTTTTAATTCAAAATACATGTTAAATCCATGTTTGTGTTGAAAAGAAATGGTGAATCATAAGTGATATTAAAGATTACTGAGTTTAATTTAACAACCACCACCCCCAACATCCCCTTAAGAGTTTGGCCTAAGAATGCATATTATAAAGGTGAAATATTGTGTATTTGATCAGGTAAAAATTACATCTCGAAAAACTATTATCAACACTTCCATACTTTAATCTTCACTCCAATCTCCAAGAAATAACCCTTTTATTAAGTTTCCAATTACTACTATCCACCTCTACCATCAAATTCTCAATACATCCCATTTAGATGTACTCCTCCACAACATATTTTATCACTAACTTCAAATCTCTTTCCATCCTACTTTACATTTCCTTTACGTATAAGTCAATCGTAAGGAATTTCATTCCAAATCTAAAGTGGTCGCAAGTGTCCCTTGCCTAGTACATTCTCTCCTCTATTCCACTCAACCCTTTCCTAGAATCTTGCTTCTACCTGCTAGAGATTCTTAGTCTCATGTGAAGCTATTAATATATCAATTACTTTATATTATAAGAATTATATTATATTAAGTTGTTTGCGAAGGTATTACCCATTCAGAGCATGTAAAATTTTTGGGGAGATGCATTAATCTCATTTGTTAAATGAATGTTTTCATTTAACAAAGAGAGCATTCCAAATAAGGTGGCCCAATCCTTAATTACTTGATGATAACTTCTTAGAGTTCAGGAAAGAAATTATAACCTCATAACAAATAGCATCCCTTCAAATACCATTTTATTTTTATCTATTATTTGTTATTGTGTACCCTTCTTCAAAGATGTGACATGAGGAAGAAAAAACACAAGATCTAACACTATTTTTTAATAAAACAACAAAGAAATATAGATGTGACATGCACTATTTTTTAATAAAACAACAAAGAAATATATTGCAACACTTTTTTTTAAAAACCAACTAGAGTTTTTTAGCATTTTTTTTTAAGTTAGAATTTTGTATTACCTTCTATGAACCAAAGAGAGTACAGTCATGGTGTCCTTGTGCTACCAACCTAAGCCCAACACTTGTCAAAATGAAGAGCTACCCCCAAGGAGCAAAAAATTGGAAATGTACTACAATTATGCTAGACATATAACAAAATATAAACTGCAAAACAAGTGTGGAACCTACAACTAGGAAAAAAGACTATCATTTGAGCAGAGAACAATCATTAGGAAAAGTGAGAGATCTAATCGACAGACGAGTTGTCCATTTGTCGCAGTTGCAGTGGAATTGGTCATTCCAGAATGATGACAGTCTGATTTGGTGCCTCTTGGGCGTACTGGTGTTGTTATGGGATGGAGAAAATATCTAACAACAAATTGACCTTTTTGTCTAGCATTTCCAATTTGAACTTTAAATCATCTAACTCACCCTTAATTTCAAAGATTAACTTCAGGTGGTCCTATGTCATTCGAGCATTCCCTATTGCTACAATTGGACTGTTGTTTGTCGCTTGAGTTTGAGGATGCGAGGAGGGGTCACAAGAACCCAATAGGACCAAGACGTCGCCCTAGACAACAAAAGGATCCTTGCCCTTCGACGAAGGGACCAGAGCATGTTGAGCTTCTTCACCCATTACCGCATTACCAATCTCGTACCATTCCTCCATGCAACCCCAAATCATAGTGTCTTCTTGAGCCTATTGTGATTCCTTCCCGTCCACAAGGGGATTCAAATTGATTAGTTGCTCAACATCCTGGGACGCCAAAATAATAGGTTCACTGGCAATTTCATTTTTTGAGGACACCAGACCTCCTCGTCGAGCTTCAACTCTTTTGTGAGAACATTTTCCCCTTCACGCTTTCCCTATTCCCGGATGTGTGGCATGTTGCTAGAGTGAATTCCACCAGCACGGGAAAGGGGATCCAACATTCTCACCACCAGTTGGAAGATAATATCGTTTGGAAAAATAACCAGGCTCAGGCTAACATAATAAGGTCTCATCCCCGACTACATTGTTGTCATCTCAATCCTACATTCCCTCCTTTCCATGTTGGCCATAATAAATGTTGGCACAAGTGAGCTATAACTGTCTTTCCCTTTGACTGTACCTGAGACTGACACTCCAACCTTTCTCGCATGCATCAAGGAATGTGGAAACTTAATGATCAGGTCTGTAAATTTATGGAATGCTCCACCCATCTGTCCCTCTTGGATCACGGGTCGCCAGGTGTCAGGGAAAACTCCCTCCAAGTTAAGAGTCATGTGGACGACAATAACACCCCATCTGGGGATGTTCCTTCCCGTGAAGCCATTACCTTGCATTCCATGAACATAGGGTGCTCTGGTCTTTGGTTGCCTTCATATACCAAATCTTTCTCCCAACAGTTCACCTCAACATTGGCAAGTTTGTTAGCAATCTTATTTGCTTCCAAAAATACATGTGAAGGAATGAGAACTAAGTGAGGAAGCAACAACATTTTCATTAGTTCAAGATTACTTAGAAGCTGCCAACTAGGGGAGATATTGGCAGACTCTGAGCCATTTAAAAGCTTGGAAATCATGGTCAAAATTACTTGAGAGTTGCCTTCCACAATGAGTTGTTGAAATCCAAGCTGAGTGACAGCGTGAATATCCCGAATGAGTGCCCATAGCTCAGAAAAATTGTTCGAGTCGTGATCGAGGCTACCCGCTAGAATATGACATATATGACCTTAATCATTGGGGGAGACAACACAAAATCCAATTGGTCTAGGATTTCCTTTGGAGGCTCTGTCAAAGTTAAGCTTGAGGAATCCTAGGGGAGGTCGTTGCCATGAGTCAGGACTACTTATAAAGGAAGGGCGATTGAGAGTTATCGGGGGGACTGAAGCAAGGCTGAGATCCCAATTGAGTAAGATGGGCCTTTCATCTTGATCACAATTGAGGCCCTCTATCATCCACTTTTTATGGCTAGTTGTTTCCTGTACATTGTCTTGGATTTTGGACTATATCTTTTTCCATTACAAATTTTTCGAGTAGAGGATCCTTCAATTTCTTTTCTTCCAGACTTGCCATAGTAGAAACCCTATCAAAAACTACCAAATTCAGTTTAGGATTGGATTCTTAAAGGCTAAAGATATCCAATTGTCGATTGTATTGATAATGCTATCCTAGTGACGGTCAAAGGTGCGCATTATTTGAGTTGATTGATCCCAAATGTCAGAGATGAATTGACATTGATTAAGTAGATGCTCCATGGTTTCCTCATAGTGCAAGCACATGGGACAAACATATGGCCCAATGAATCCTCGCTTTCAGAGGTTGTTCCAAGTTAAGATGTGTTTGTGTGCAACCAGCCAAATAAATGTGCTTACCTTTGGCCAAAGATTAGCCTTCCAAATGTGGTTTTGAAGTTCCAACAATGTGCCCATGTAATGTAGTGGTTTTATTTTCTACAGGATTCCATCTAGAAAAGAGCATCCCTACCATCCTTGATTTCCCAAAAATCATGTTCATGAACCAGGCAGTGGTTCTTCCAGGCCACGTTCCAAATCAGAGAACCATTTTGATGTTCATTCCAACTTATTAGCTTTGACTCCTCTACGTCTCGGGTGTATTTGCTCCACCAAATCCTAGCCTAGATATTTGATGCAAAAATATCTTTTAAACGACAATGGTTGAGTTATTTTGCATGAATTATTTTACCATTTAGGAAATTAATGAAAGAGAAAGAATGAAATAGGAAACATAGCAGCCATTAAGCAATATACAGATATGGAAATAAGCATGAATAACAACAAACCATAAACACCAAAGTGATAATGGAGTTTGGCAATCTCGCCTATGTCTTCGGGCCTCTTGTCTCAGTGGGTGAGGCTTTCTTATTTATGTTCGAAGCTTTAAATGTACATCATGAAAGTGCCAATGGATTACAAAAATGATCTAGCTGTGTTCTGCTAGATCTCAAGAACCCATCAAAACTGACAGCACTGAAAATGGATGAACGAAGCTCCCAGAAATGGCCCACAAAGGTGCACTCCGCAATAGCTTCCCTGCATAAAAATGTCTTTGACTCCACAATTCATCAACATTACCCTAATATGAATCTCCCCTTATGGCTTCAAGAGCCTCTGGTTTATATAGGCCTAAAGTGGGTAACAACCTCCCAACTTCTCCCCAATATATGGCCTCAAAAGGGCCCAAGATCCTCAAAAAATGGATTAAATCCCCCCAAACAGGCTGAAAATCCGTTAAAATATTTATTATAAAGTATAAAACCCACTATTGGCAAATAATCAAGGTGCAACCCCCTTCACGCGGTCCCTTGGTCATATGGCAGCCTCCATGTGGCCACGGGTTGGTGCTGGCCCCCTCCAAGATAAGCTCTCGATCATAGGTGCTCAGCCATGTAGTCGCACCCTTATACACCACGCACCCCAAAATGTTAAGCTCTTGGTCTATAAGCCCCAAGTTATGCGCCCTGGTCGGCGGGCTAGCCCGACTGACCGATGCTAACCCCACACCTCGCACCACCGGTAGAAGGTATGGTCATATGATAAATGGTCACATGGTGGTTACGATTCTAGGTTAAGCATCGGGGCTAACACTCCATCTGCATGCCAACAAACAACATAATAGAGCAAGGTCACATGTAATATGGTTCTATGGATGTGTCGGGGGATGGGGCCTAGCCCCATCCCTATCATCTGTCGTTTAAACATCCATTACACTTTAAATATTAAATTTACACCTTATATAACAAGCACCATAGTGGGCGGGCTGGTATCTTGGCCCTGCCCAAAGCACTCCGACCCGGACCATAGGTCACGAGTTCGATTCTCGTTGAACCTATAACATTTTGCAACCTGTTAACCAATAGAGGGGTGCCACGTGGCAGCCCATGACTGGACCACATGGCACCTTTACATTCACCCAAGTAAATTCCATGTGTCAACATCCTATTCGACCATTTGTCTGCTCAGTCAACATCCAACTGTACCTACCACATCAGCTCATGCCAACTGTATCTGCCACATCAGCCTGTGTCACGTGTCACCCTTGCAGTGGTGCCATGTGTCACGATCTGACTCGTACACATATGCACCTATCCACATCAGCTCCAATGCAACCTGCCACATCAGTTGTACGGTCGTACGTCTTGTACAGTCAGCTGCCACGCCAACACTATACGGACTCTACAGTTAACATATTTTTTTACATGTTTGAAAAAACGAACAGACCGCGATATCTTTCGCATACCATGTTCGTTTGAGCCCGTTCAAGTTGTGTTGGATTCGTATCAGTGAGGCCCACACACACATCCTTTTTGAAGCCATTCTGGGCACTTTAATATTTAGGCCTTCCTAGACCCATTTTGGTCCCGGGATCCAAATCTGGATCACTTCTCCCCACTTTAGACCTTTTGGTTCTCCAAAATGATACTAACCATTCATCAAGTGCGGGATAGGCCACCCCACTTGTTCTTTGTCTTTAAACTCTGTCCTGTGCACCTATCTCATCAAGATCAATTGTAACAAAATCATGATAACTGACAACATATTGTTAGTCACTTGTACTCTGTCACATTTTACCGAAGCCACTATCATCCATGTTGACAACATTACTAATGATAACATTAGAATTATGACTACAAATGAGCTAATATGTTTGTAATACTTGCACGGCATTATCTTATCTTGAAGCAAAGTGTGATTGATCTTCCATTCTAAAATCATCTCTTGTTCTTGCTTAACATCAATTACTTGATTTGAAACAATTATAGGTGTGTTGCTTGCATGAGTGTCCTTTCTTAATTGTTCCATTGTTTGAAGAGATTGATTTGCTTTAAAATGATGAGCATGTACCCCATATTCTTTTCCTGCTTTGATTAAGTGATATTGATTATGTTCCCCGTAGAAGATTTCTTTGTGATCATACAAGTAAGGACTGCCTAAGACCATTCCACATTCATTTAGTGGCACCAAATCACATGTTACCTCATCCACAAACTTAGATGAAATTGCAAACTTTAATGTGCATTTCTTTGTTATTTTCAATTTATGATTGTTGCTTATCCATTTAAGTGAGTAAGGCTTATGATGCATCTGAGTGTTTAATCCCAATTTTTTAACCAATTCCTCTGAAATCAAGTTATATTGACATCCAATATCTATCAGTGTGTTGACCTTAATATGTCTCATAGTGACCCTTATGTGAAACAATTTACTTCTAGAATCAAATCCATCACCAATTTTACCTTCCAATCCAACCAATGAGACTTTAGATTCATCACCCGAATCTGATCCCAAGTTTGTTGGTTGTGTTGTTGTTGCAACTGTTTGCCTTCCTTTCCTTTCTTTGAACCACTTCGGTCTCTTCTTAGGATGCAATTGCCAACAATGGTCCTCATCATGCCCTTCTTTCTTGCAATGCTTGCAATAGGGATTTTATTCTTTTCTGGCCACTGAATTTACCTTCTTGCAATTCCACTTCCTTTTGTCCTCTTTCCTTTAAGATGATTCCTCTGATACACCAACTCTTGTTTTCCCTGCCCCAATGTATGTTGCTTGAACATAAACCTCATCAATATTAGTAGGTCCAAACATAAATACAGTGTTACGAATATGTGCAGGTAAGCCTCCTATATACTTCATAAGAGTTTCTTGAGTATGTAAAGGAATATCTAACATCAATGCCATTTTACAAAATCCATCGGTGTATTCATGCATTGTTTGTCCCTTTCTTAGTTTACGATCTTGCCATTCAATTAAATCCTTCTCTTTATAATCCAAAGGATAGAATTGCTTTCTAAGTGCAGAAACAAAAACTTGCCATGATGGAAATACATTAACCACTTGTTTTGTGCCATTTTGCAACTTGCTTTTCCACCAGATGAGTGTTGTGCCTGCAAGTCTAAGCAATGCCAACTTGATTTGAGTTGCCTCATCCTTGATTTATTGCACATTGAAATAAAACTCCATCTGTATGATCTAGTTATCAAGTCTCTCTGCATTGGCTTCACCATCATACATAGGTAATTCAAATTTCACATCAAGTTTTAGTAAATACATTTCTTGTTTATGTTTGTAGACATGTTTTCTTGCGGTGGATTTAGAACTTGAAATTGAAGAAGAACTTGAAATTGAGGATCCTCTCCTTCTTCAATTTTGACCTTTGAATATTCACCTAGAACCGGTCTCTTCTATTCCAAGTAATCCTCATATAGAACCTTCATCATCTCCGACATGGTGAATAAAGTTTTTCGAAACTTATTCTCCTCATTAGAAAGTCCCTCTTATGATGCCATCTTCTCACTTTGAGAATTTCTCTTTCTCAATACAATCAATGGATTCTCTTCAACAAGATCGCCTTCACCACGATTCATCCTTTCCCTGGTAATCATGCAAACTCAAAAACCAACCATCAACTAGCCCTCATGCCACTTGATCCGAAAAGATCTTTTAAACGACAATGACTGAGTTATTTTGCATGAATTATTTTACCATTTAGGAAATTAATGAAAGAGAAAGAATGAAAGAATGAAAGAGGAAACATAGAATCCATTAAGCAATATAAAGATCTGGAAATAAGCATGAAGAACAACAAACCATAAACACCAAAGTGATAACAGAGTTCGACAATCTCACCTATGTCTTTGGGCCTCTTGTCTTAGTGGGTGAGGCTTTCTTATTTCTGTTAGAAGCTTTAAATGTACATCATGAAAGTGCCAATGGATTACAAAAATGAGATAGTTGTGCTCTGCTAGATCTCAAGAACCCATCAAAACTGACATCACTGAAAACAGATGAATGAAGCTCCCAAAAATGGCTCGCAAAGGTGTGCTCCTCAATAGCTTCCCTACATAAAAATGGCTTTGCCTCCACAATTCATCATAATTTCCCTAATCTGAATCTCCCCTCATGGCTTCAAGAGCCTCTGATTTATATAGGCCTAAAGTGGGTAACAACCTCCCAACTTCTCCCCAATATCTGGCCTCAAAAAGGGCCCAAAATCCTCCAAAAATGGATTAAATCCCCCCAAACAGGCTGGAAATCCATTAAAATATTTATTATAAAGTATAAAACCCACTATTTCCAAATAATCAGGGCGCAACCCCCTTCACACGACCCCTGGTCATATGGCACCCTCCATGTGGCCACGTGCTGGTGCTGGCCCCCTCTGAGATAAGCTCTCGATCATAGGTGCTCGTCCATGTGGTTGCACCTTTATACACCACGTGCCCCAAACTGTTAAGATCCTGGTCTATAAGCCCTAGTTTATGTGCTTTGGTCAGCAAGATAGCCCAACCGACCGACGCTAACCCAAAATCTCATGCCAACAGTGGAAGGCATGGTCATATGCTAAACAGTCGCATGGTGGTTACGGTTC
Organism: Picea engelmannii; assembly: GCA_009831015.1. Lineage (NCBI taxonomy): Eukaryota > Viridiplantae > Streptophyta > Pinopsida > Pinales > Pinaceae > Picea > Picea engelmannii. The sequence goes on along the minus strand of ML813452.1, from coordinate 38,386 downwards.
CAGGTTAAGCGTCGGGGCTAACACTCCATCTGCATGCCAACAAACAACATAATAGAGCAAGGTCACATGTAATATGGTTCTATGGATGTGCCGAGGGATGGGGCCTAGACCCAGCTCTATCCTTCGTCATTTGAACATCCATCAGACTTTAAATATTAAATTTACACCTTATATAACAAGCACCATAGTGGGCGGGCTGGTAGCTCGGCCTTGCAAAAAATCACTCCGACTCGGACCATAGGTCCGGGTTCGATTCTTGTTGAACCCATAACATTTTGCAACCTGCTAACCAATAAAGGGCTGCCATGTGGCAACCCATGACTGGGCCACATGGCACCTTTACATTCACCCAAGTAAATGCCACATGTTAACATCCTATTCGATCACTTGTATGCCTACATGTCTTACTAGTCAGCATCCAACTGTACCTGCCACGTCAACCCGTGCCATGTTAGCTCATTACAACTGTACCTGCCACATCATCCCATGCCACATGTCACCCTTGCATTGGTGCCACATGTCACAATATTACTCATACACATCTGCACTTTTCCACGTCAGTGCCAATGCACCCTTCCACATCAATTGTATGGCCGTACGACCTGTACAATCAACTACCACGTCAACACTATACGAACTGTACAATCAACATCCTTTTTTGCCTGTTTGAAAAAATGAACAAACTGTGATATATTTCGCATACGGTGTCTGTTTGAGTCCGTTCAAGTTGCATTGGGTTTGTATCGACGAGGCCTACATACATGTCTGTTTTGAAGCCATTATGAGCACTTTGATTTGTAGTCCTTCCTGTACCCATTTTGGTCCTGGGATCCAGTTCTGGATCAATATCCCCTATATTTTTTAGCCATCTCCACCATATTTTGGTGCACATGACCTGGTTAAGCAAGCAAGAGTCTCTTAATCCTAAACCCCCTACCTTTTTTGGTTTGCAGAGGTCTCCCCAATCAACTAGCCCCCATTTTCTTCCTTCTTTAGTTCCTTGCCACAAGAATTTCCTTTGGATGTTTCAATTTTAAGCACGGATTTAGGGGCTACTAAGGCTGAGAAGATGTAGATTGAGATGTCTTGCATAACATATTTTAGAAGCACTAGTTCACCAACAATGTTTAGGGAGCGGAAGGTCAAATAATTGAGACGCTTGTCAATGGAGGTTATCAGACACTCCCAAGAATTGTTTAAGAGAGCATTATTGATGAGGGGAATGCCAAGTTATTTGAACGAAAGGGAGCTCCTGGTGAATCCTAGGATGCGGTTGATGTGGGTTTAAATGGCTTGGTGGAGTTTAAAGAAAAATATTTGGGATTTATCAGTGTTAATAGAGGTGTCTGAGGCCTCACTGAAGTCATTGAGAATACTAAGGATTATGTGGGATTCTCTGACAGTAGGGGTCACCATCAACATAATGTCATCAACAAATTGGTTGTGCGAAATAGGGGGTCACAGAACATTCAAGGGAAGGGCCTTGAGAGAGCTGTCCACAATAACAAACTTGATGTATCAACTTAGATATTCCACCATAACGACAAAAGGAAAAGGGGAGAGAGGGTCCCCTTAACAGTTCCCTATGGAGGGGGAAATGGGTTTGGATGGAACACCATTGATCAGAATGGAAAAGAAGGTAGAAGAAGTGAGGTTGATGACCCAATTAAACCGGGCTTCACAGAATCCAAAGGCAAGTAGAAGCAATCACATGTATTGACAGCTCATTTTGTCAAATAATTTTGAAAGATCCATCTTGATGAGCATACCTGGAGTGCCAGAATATTTTAGGGAGTAAATAACCTCGTGGGCGAGGATAACAATGTCCAAGATCTGACACCCTTCTGCATATCCTCATTGTTCATGAGAAATTATGAAATAAAGAAGGGGTTTAAGCCAAAGAGAAATTACCTTGGTGATGAACTTGTAAATGACATTGCACAATGCGATGGGACGAAATCACTTTGGGTGCGAGACACATTCTTCTTTGGGGATAAGAGAGAGTAAGGTAGCATTGAGTGCTTGAAGTACACCAAGAGAGTTGTGAGATTACTCTATCAAATTCCATACCTCCTCCCAAATCAGTTGCCAATAGTGATTGATCTGGATTTAGGAGCGGAACGAACTGATTACAAACTGAATACCATAAACACAGAGATAGGAAGAATAACACAAATATTTAATGAACAATATATTCTATTAAATAATGAAATAGGTTGAAACTATAAAACTACAGAACTGAAACTTTCTCGAATGGTGGTAACTATCTCTGAGAAGTGATGTGGCTGCTACGTGCATCCGTATGATAATAATGGATTACAATGAGGCTCCATAGGCCCTTTTCATATTACTCATGAATCCCAAAACCCTAGACATCCAAAAACCTAACCCTAGAAGGTGAAATGCCAAAAGTCATGTGGGCCCTATGGGTAAGTTAGTGCAATTTGGTACCTCAACTTCATAGGGTCATAAATTTTGCATACGACCTTTGTTTTAGGCATGTGATATCCCGTTGGAAATTTCTTTCAGAGAAATACACACTCCTCCATTAGACTCTGACTCCGTCTATAGTCTAACTATGGTGAGCCAAAAAAAAAATGTTTAGGGCCTCAAAAAAGTCATGAAAGTACAACAAGATGTGTTGACATGAAAACATACAAAATAGGCCAGTTGGATTAGGCGGGAGGCCACCCATATCCACCTAGAGAATGTGTGAGGCTTCATACAGCCCCAAAAGTGTAGAAATCACAATTATAAAGCAGTACAGAAAGACATGCTGAACAAAAACAGACATGAGGAGCCAGTTGGAATAGGTGGGTGGCCACTAATATCCATCTGGATTAATCCTTCCCCCTTAGGAAGAAATGATCTCCATTGCATTGAGTTCCCCCATTAGGTGAGGAAACTTCTGCTGGATTTGGCACCAGGTGAGCCACTTGCCTTGGTGTAGGAGTTTCCCTGCCTTGACAACCCGATAAAGTTGGATCTGCTGTTGGTGAGTGCCCTTGACCTGTGTGTCCACTATCTGATCGATGGATGCTTGTTCCATGCAATCAGGGTTGAGATATGTTGGTGTCAGTTGTTCGACGATCTCAGAGGTGTCCAATAATGGTGGAAAATATGGTTGAAGGAGGTCCACATTGAATATTGGATGCAAACCAAGGAAGGGTGGAGTGTTGAGCTCAAAAGCATTGCTACCCACAACCTTGGTGATAGTGTAAGACCCATAACGAAGTGGACGGAGCTTCCGATGGGGTTTGGTGAGACGCTCCTTCTGCAAATGTAACCAAACTTTTTCGCCAACCTGAAACTGGTGTGGTACCCTGCGTTTATCACAGCGTTGCTTGTACTTAGCTTTGGATTTCTACAAAATATCTTGGACATGTTGGCGGATGTGTTGAATCCGCTTAATGAATCAGGTGGATTTGTTGATCGTAGACTGATCGGGGGAAGATTATGTCTATGTGATGGCAAGAGGAAGTGCAACATCAATGGGTCCCAAGGGTTGGAATCCCAGACCCACCTGAAATGGGATATGGCCGGTGGAACTATACAAAGCCCTGTTGTAACTGTGTTGGACATATGAGAGACTCTAATCCCATGTATGGGGATGCTTAGAATTGTACATGCGTAGGATGTGCACAATCATCCGATTGTTGACCTCGGTTTGGCCATCAGTTTGGGGGTGGAAAGAAGTGGATTTTGTGAGCTTGGTGTCCAATAGAGACCAAAGGCTCGACCAAAATGTGTTGAGGAACCTTTTGTCTCAGTTAGAGATGATGGTCTATGGTATCCCAAAGTGAACTCCAATTCGTTCGAAGAAGAGCTTGGCAGTATCGACCATTGTGGCAGTCTTCTTACAGGGTGTGAGGATGGCCATCTTCAAAAACTGATCAACAACTACAAACACACAATCATTTCCATTCTTGGTGGACGAAAACCCAGACATGTAATCCATGGATATGGACTCCCACGACTTCTTAGGAATAGGTAGAGGGGTGTATAAGCCTTGCTTCTTGATGACCAGCTTGGTAATGACGCAAGCAGTGCAAAATATGATATACTTGTTGATGTCTAGTCGAAGTTTTGGCCAATCAAAATGTTTCTGAAGGACAACCACAATTTTCTCTACGCTAAAATGTCATGCCACCCAACTGTAGTGGGCTTCCCAATTCAACTTTGTATGCTCGCTTGTAGAAACACAGAGATGGCCCAGGTGGCATAAGAGTTTGTCCTAAATGTGAAAATCGTTGACAGTGGTGCCTGTACCCAAGAGCTGATATGTGGTGGTGAAGTTTGGATCTTGCTGGTAAAGTTGGGGCCACTCCGATGTTTCATGTCCACAGGAATGGAGCACAGTGGTAAGTGCAACCACATGAGGCCGACTGAGGCAGTCAACGACACGATTGGAGATACTTGTCTTATACTTGATGTTGAGATGGAACTGTTGCAGGTAGGTGGACCACTTCTGATGGCAGTCATTCTACAATTTCCCTTGTGTGTTTATGAACTATAGAGGCTTATGATCAATGTGTATGATCATCTCTGTCCCCAAAATGTAATGTTTCCATTGACGACAAGATTGTACAATGGAATACATTTCCTTGTCATAGGTGGGGTATTTACGGACAATATCAGAGAGTGTCTCACTATGGTATGCCACCAGATGCCTGTGTTGAGTGAGAACTGTGCCCACAACATAGTCAGATGCATCAATCTCAATATCGAATGGTTGTTGTAGATTGGGCAAGGAGAGTACTAGAGTTAAGAACAAACGATGTTTCAGATATTTGAATGCTCGTTGCTACTCCTTCCCCCACATGAACTTGGCCCTACCACCGCCCTTGGCCACCTGGATGAGGGCCCAGAAAATATGGGAGAATCTCAACACGAACCGTTGGTAAAAATTGGTGAGTCCTAAGAATCTTCGAAGCTCGGTCAGTGTGGTTGGGACTGGCCAGTCACTGATGATTTGGATCTTAGCTGGATCAACCATTACCCCATGCTCATCAATAATGTAGCCCAGTTATTGGACCATGTTCATGCCAAAAGAGAATTTTTCCAAGTTGGCATAAAGCTTGTGTTGTTGTAGAGTGCTCAAAACCTACTGAATATGCCACATGTGCTCTTCCCAAGTTCTGTCGAAGATGAGGATGTCATCCAAATATACTACCACAAAGGAGTTGGTGAAGGGTCTCAATACATCATCCATCAAACTCATGAAAGTGGTTGGTGCATTTGTTAATCCAAAGGGCATGACTATCCATTCGTAGAGACCTTCCTTAGACTTGCAGGTTGTCTTCCAGACATCCGTTGGTTCGATGGGAACCTGGTGGTAGCCAGAATTTAGGTCAATCTTTCTGAAGAACTTTTCCCCCTTGAGTTGGTCAAGAAGGTCATCAATCCTGGGAATGGGATAGCAGTTCTTGACTGTGATTTTGTTTAAGGCTCTGTAATCAATGCAAAGTTGCTAAGTCCCATCCTTCTTTTGCACCACTACAATCGGGCTTACGCAAGGGGAGGAGTTGGGTCTGATGTGCCCCTTTTGAAGAAGCTCTTGGATCTGACGCCTGATTTCGTCATTCTCCATCAATGAGCGTCGATAGACTGGTCCATTAGGTAGAGGTGTGTCGGGGGTCAGATCAATTGGATGCTTGACTTGACAGTGTGTTGGTACCCTTGTAGGTGAGACAAAGATGTCTCTGTATTCTTCCACGATCCCGTCCACTTGTTTCTTCTACAAAGAGAGGCGTTGTGTAGAGGCCATGGATGTGGCGGCAACCTTCTGCTTACCATGAGAATGGATCACAAAGAAGATGAACTTCCCGGTCTATGAAATGGCCTTACTACATTGCTTAGCAGAGATTAAAGAAATAGCAACAGGTGGTGCCACCTCTGGGATCCTGTACAATTGTCTACCCAAAGTAATAATAACACTACGGGGTCTAGACTCATACACATCATGACGCTTCCACAAATATGGTTGTCCTAAAAGAACATCACAAACTTCAAGGGGAGCAATATCACACAATACCTCATCTTTGAAAGGCTTGATGTCATAGGACAGACGACATTGTTGGTTAACACAAAGATCTCTTCCTTGACGAAGCCAACTGATGGTGTAGGGTTGCGAGTGCGGTGTCGTTGGTAGGTTTAGCTGCTTGACGACCTCTGCTGAAATCAGGTTCTTTGTTAAGAACCAAATATCAATATAGCATAGAAAAACCTTACTCAATGCCTTGAAAAAGAGAGAATTTCAGATAATAAGCCGCTTCAAGGGGGAAACCTCCTTTTACCCCACATAAATGTTCAAGTACAAGATGATTCCAAATGAAAATGTCTCCTTGGTATATATAGGAGACTATGAGGTATAATTACAACTAATGAATAAAACTGACATAAATAAAATAAAATTACTAATGTAATATGCCCCAATTAAGGGGTAATGAGCCAATATTAGGGCTTAACATGCCCCTCCCCTTGAGACAAGTGTTGTCTGCAACGCTTAAGTAAATATGGATGCTTCTGTATAAAAGACTCATCTTCCCAATTGGAATCTTCAGCCGGTAGTTTCCTCCATTTAATGAGATGCTCTGAAATGGATCTATTCCTCAGCTGGTGAATTCTTGTGTCAGTGATGGCTTCAGGCTCAAATATGATTTTTCCTTCCTCGTTAATTTCTGGCAATATAGTTTGAACTAAGATCTTGTCACCTATAACCTTCTTTAAGCATGAAACATGGAAAACTGGGTGTACTCATGAAGATGCGGGCAACTACAATTTGTATGCCATAGTACCAATCTTTTGCAACACCTTATAAGGGCCATAGTACTTTGGTGATCATTTATTATCCTTCTTGGCTTGCTTGAGGGACACCTGTTTGTATGGTTGTAGTATTAAAAAACCCAATCCCCTACTTCAAAACTTCTTTCACTACGATGTTGATCTTCTTGTTGTTTAATGCGATTATGTGCCATGGTCAGGTTGTCCTTTAAGATTTGGAGAACTTGTTGTTGATGCTCGATGTGATCTTCCACTACTTGAACCTTAGATTTTTCTTTTAGAGAAGAAGTGATGGAAGGAGGGTGGTATCCATAGAGTTCCATA
>ML813452.1:0-18262 GCA_009831015.1 Picea engelmannii | reverse complement strand
GGAGAAATATTCTTGAATCATTTCTCCTTTCTGCATCTTGGTATTCTTCAACTGAGTTCTGAGATTCATCTTTCGATTGATGTTCTTTCCTTCATATAGTTTGTTTAGAGCATCAAACATCTCCTTCGGGGTGGTCTTTGATTGAATCTGCAATGATTCTTTGAGCCCTGATTGAGTCCTTCTGATGCTTCGCTTTCTCTACGACATCTTCAGGTTCCTCCACTTCTTCTTTGATAAATCTTGATAGGTCATTCTCTGAAAGGATCAGACTGATCCTATACTTCCAGGCACGAAAGTTGTCTATACCTTCTAGTTTCTCAACAAGCTTTGTGCTTGCAGACATCTTGTACTTTTGACAACAAAAATAACCAAAAATTGAAAATGCTCGAAATCAAATTTTGACCTTACCAGGAGGTGCGCTTGGTTGAGGTGAGTAGCCTGGTGTCCTCAGAGCTGAGAAAATCCAAATTTTACCCCGTCAAATCTGATCTGCGGATTTCTGGACTGGTGCTTCCGATACTTCTGGTACTCTGGTACTTCTGCTACTGGTTTTCTGGTACTTCTGGTACTTTTGTGAAACTAGGGTTTCACTTTTCGAGAGATCCAGCCACTGAAAAGGTGCACTCTAGGTGCCAAATTGATCCTTGGTGGAGGGCATAGCTTTCTAGGAGGTTAGGGAGCTGAAAAGAGATACCTTTTCAAAACCCTAATTTGCAGGTGTTGCAATAGTGACGTTTTTCCTCTTGCAAATAATGCTTTCTTCAGGTTGGCTTTGAAACCATGTTAATGTTTATGCCATTATTACAGTTCTTTGTATTTCAATAGATAAGAGCATAATAAGAACAAGATCACTGAGAAATACACATGCAAAAGAGACACAACATTTATCCTGGGAAACCCTCTAGGGGAAGAAAACCCAACAAAAATTTCCTTATCATAAATAGCTTATACAATGTTCAAGAGATAACTCAAACCAATACAGAAAGTCCTCCCCAAGAGATGTGCCACTCTTCTCCCTCTCTCCAACTGGTAATTGCAGCTTGCCTCATAAGAGAATGAGCAAGTGAGTTGTGTGTTTGAAGTGAGGCGCTAGCCTCTTATTTACACAAGATTGGCACGTGTGAAAGGTCACAACTAGCAGGGCCGACCTCTCACTCTGGGTGGGTAAACCCACCTTTAATTAATTCTGGGTCTTCCATAATAACTGTTGGGGCCGACTTCTTATTCTGCCTTTTGTAATTGTCCGATGACCAATCCACAAAAGGGGATTTGGTCCTTATACAATTACTGACATGATTAATCCACAATGAGGATTAATCCAATAACAATAATAATAATAATGACATGATTAATCCACAATGGGGATTTAATCCAATAATAATAAGAATGCTCTTCGCAGTTACATTATTTCAACACTAGTGTGTTGAAAATAGAAATTTCTCCAACAATCTAGTCCCTTTCTTGACGTAGGGTGGTCCATTTGGTGTACTGGTCCTCGTAGCTTCCAACAGGGTAGTATTGTTCTTTAATGGCATCACGGAAGGAATCCCATGTAGGGGCCACCACAAAAATTACAGATTCCTCCATGGCCCTTTGCTCAAAGTAGGTATCCCACCGGTCTTTAACATGGGGAACAACCTTGAGGAGTGCAAAAATGATATTTTTCCGATCGGAAAAATTGTGGACCGAAAAATATCCTTCGAGCAGATTTATCCATTGATCTACAACATCCGCATCTATCGGTCCTTCAAATAATGGAATATCAAAAATTACCTGTACCTTGAAGGGGGTTGCATGGCCGCCTGATGAAGATGCTTCTCCCGTGGGCAACCGTCAAAGGATCTGCATGAAGTTGTCCATCATTTCGTTCCTTTGTCGCACGATGGCTTCCTCGAGCAACATTTTAATAGGATCTCCTACTCCATCATCTTTCTTTTCATCTCCCATGGGTTGTTGTTGGGCTCGGCGCGAGCGATTTGGTAATGGCTCGATTGGTTTGAGTCCCAACTTCTTGTACCCAGACCTTGTCGGGGACATGCACGAAGAAAAATAAGTGAAGAGCAGACTGCTCTGATACGACTGATCCAGATTTAGGAGAGGAATGAACTGATTACAGACTGAATACCATAAACACAAAGATAGGAAGAATAACACAAATATTCAGTGAACAATATCTTCTATTAAATAATGAAATAGGCTAAAACTGTAAAATTGCAGAACTGAAACTTGCTCGAATGGTGGTAGCTATCTCTGAGAAGATATTTGTCTGCTACGCGCATCCGTGTAAGAAGAATGGATTACAATGAGGCTCCATAGGCCCTTTTCATATTACTCATGAATGCCAAAACCCTAGACATCCAAAAACCTAACCCTATAAGGTGAAATGCTAAAAGTCACGTGGGCCCTATGGGTAAGTTGGTGTAATTTGGTACCTCAATTTCCTAGGGTCATAAATTTTTCATACGACCTCTGTTTTAGGCGTGTGATAGCCCATTGGAAAGCTCTTTCAGAGAACTACACATTTCGTTGCCAGATTATGACTCTGTCTATAATTTGACTGTGGTGAGCCAAAAAAAACAATGTTTAGGGCCTCAAAACAACTTTGAAAGTACAACAAGATGTGCTGACATGAAAACATACAAAATAGGCTAGTTGGATTAGGCGAGAGGCCACCCGTATCCACCTGAAGAATGTGTGAGGCTTCAGATAGCCCCAAAAGTGTAGAACTCACAATTATAAAGCAGTATAGAAAGACACGCTGAACAAAAATAGACACGAGGAGCCAGTTGGAATAGGTGGGTGGCCACCAATATCCATCTGGATCAGTGATGGAAAAACTCCATGGTGAATCCATTCAGCCCTAAGGATTTTCCCGTGGGAATGTCCTTAATTACTTGATCCACCTCCTCCAAAGTCACTGGTCTAAGAAGGGATGCATTATGTTCACTCGAGCTCAAGGAGGGAATGTGTTGAGTAATTTTTCCAATATATGCATATCTGTTTGGACAAGGTTCCAAGAGAAGATCCCGACAATTGTTTATCAGTTCCTGCTCAATACCTGTGTGATCCATGATTGGCTATCCCTAAGCATCATCCATCCTGGTAATGTGATTGATGTGCCTGCACTGGATTATAGAACGATGGGAAATTTTGGAGTTCTTCTCACCTTCTTTAAGCCATTGAACCCTAGATTTTTGTCTTCAAAGGGTTTCTTCCTAAGCATATCGTTCTTCTAAATGTTCCTTGTAGCACTTCTCTTCTTCTTTTAGTTGATTCTTGTTGCCCTGTGCTATGATTTCTTATTGTATTTCCTTCATTTGTTGTTGTATGTCCCTTTGTGCTTGGAAGGTGTTCTTAAAGACGAAAATTGTTCCAATCTTTGAGATGCTGCTTGAATTTCTTCAAATTTTGTTGGAAGCGATACATTAGAGTTCCATGGGGAATCGTTGCAACTTCCCACCATTGTTGAACATTTTCCTGGAAATCTCGATGAGTCAACCAAAATTTCTTGAATCTGAATGGTTTGTAGTGTGGGGAACTCACTATATCCATCCATAAATGGATTGGTCGGTGATCGGAACTAGCCACAGAGAGAATGTTGGATTCCATGAGAAGGTCGTCTAGCATTAGCGGTTTCGAGGTTAGGAAGTGATCTAAATAAAAATCCACCCGTTGGGAACCAGATCGTTGATTAGTCTAGGTGAAGTCGCTATTGATGTTTTCTAGATCCACAAGTAGAAGAGTGTCAATCAAGTTTTTGAAACCTTCATTGTCACCATCCAAACGACGAAGGCCTCCACACTTCTCTTCAAGGGAGAGAATGCTATTGAAGTCCCCTACCAAGATCCATCTTTTGTTTTGAGTGATTTTACTAAGACCCTATAGAACATTTAAAAAGAGGGATTTTTCAGATGGTATGTGGCCGATAAACATTGGTAAGAAACCCCTCCTTTTCAGATCTGATGGCTTTGTAATTTGTCGAGATGGTTCATTTGGTCGTGAAGAAGTTCTCAAGGATAATTGTTGCTAGATTCCATAGAATGGATAACCCACCCTTCGATCTTCTCAAGTCAATATTGACATACTAGCTTTGCCTCCAACACCTAGCTAGGATAACATCATCTTCGGTGCATGCACACTTTCTTTCTTAGAGTAGTAAAATATCTGGATTTTCCACTATGATGTGATTTTTGAAGAGACGTTGTTTACTTCTTCCATTGAGGCCAACTCGAATGTTCCATGAGATAATCTTCATGAGGAAGGTTGGGAGGGGATGGGATGAAAACTCTCAGTGATCGGTTGGATCTGAACTACGCTTACCATATAACTACCCACATCCTGAACCAATTGTTGGGTTGATTTTCGTCCTCTTCTTTTATCCTCTCTTGAGTTCTTTCAAGAATATTTTAATGGGTCTTTCTGGATACCCAACCCCATGCCAGATCTGGAGGTTGCACCTGTGGTAGAATCACGATATACCTTGTGAACCTTTCAAAGTTGTTCATGAGGAAGGGAGAACAATTCTTTTTTTTGTAGGCCTCCTCAAGGCTTACCAAGTCAATTCCTACCAGATCTCTTTCGTCTAGTTCAATCTCCATGTCACCACCATCTTCCCTGACATGCTCTTCCCCTACAGGGCCTGAATTTGAGCCAGTAACAATTTTCTCAAGGAATGGGGCTTGTTTTGGATGATGCATTTCAACTTCTTTCCCACTGGGGGGAGTTGGATAGACTCCTTCCTTTTCTTGATTTTTCGAGGCCCGATTCAAGATCTCAAAGGAGTTGTTGGTTGAGGGAGTCGTGTTCATACTGATAGCTAGCTTCTTGGGAACCTGTTTTCTTCTCCCCTATACCTATGTGAAACTGTCCTTGGCTTTCTCTGTAGTCACGTTCTATAACTTTGGTGGAGCGTTGAGTAGACAGTGCTTGAAAAGATGACAATGCTCATGGCATTTCCTACAATGAAAAGAGATATCCTCATAATCAATCATTTCAATCCAATCGTTGTCCTGGTGCTCCAGGCATATGGAGTTGGGAAGGGGCTTTGAGATGTTCATGTAGACACATATTCTTGCATAGGAGGTATAGTGTGCCTGTCTAGTAGCATCAACCACTTTGACAAAAAATACCTAGTGTATTACCTATTCCCTCTAGGATCTCTGGAAGCCAAAAATCATGAGGGAGTGAGTAGAGCCGGATCCATGCCAGAGCATGAGTAAAATCCTCCTTTTCTAAGCTAAAACGCTTCCTCCAAAATCTAAAACAGAGTCCAACTGAGTTGAAAAAATATGGTCCGCTTTCAAATACTTGATCTCGATCCTCCAGGTTGTGGAAGATTAGGGTAAAAAAAAACCTTTAGAACCCAATGAAGATCAAAATGACCCTTTGGCTTCCACCAGGATTTGATCTATCTGATCAAATCCGTCTTTGAGGACCACAGTCCCAGAAATTTGTTGATGAGAACATGATCTTGCATATATTGTGTGTGCTCTCCCACCCTCTCTGAACTTACCACATACCTGGGTGTCTTAGGGACTTACAGAAGGCATTTCCTAAGCTCCCAAGCCACCTTTGGATGGGATGGTTCAGGGGTTTGCGGAAGGGATTTCCACCCTGTCTGAACTTACCACATACCAGGGGCTTGCGGAAGGGATTTCCCACCCCATCTGAACTTACCACATACCAGGGGCTTGCGGAAGGCATTTCCCAGGTTCCCAAGCCACCTTTGGATGGGATGGTTCAGGGGTTTGTGGAAGGCATTTCCCAGACTCCCAAGCCCAAGCCACCTTTGGATGGGATGGTTCAGGGTTGGTTTCCACTGATTTTCCCTTGCTGAATTCTACACCAGCGGTGTGGCATTGCGATGGCGGATTCAGATCGAAGGCAAGTCGCGACCTACCCGATTGCATTCCTTTCTTGCCTGATCCGTTTGCTACAACATTTTGATAGGAGGGGGTTCCGCCCCCCTCACTAGACAGCTTCATGGCGGTGGCCAAGCCCACACACACTCAGTGCGTGCAACTCCTGCGTACCAGAACACGTGAGGTTTCTGCAAACCCTAGTTTGCGCTTCTCATCAAAACCCTAGCGTGCATCGGTGCCTTTGATGCATATATGTGTTGTATATTTTCTTAAATATAATGTAAAACCAAACAAAGTTTTAAATATATATAACATTTGGAAAAATCTAGCATTCCATATGAAGCTTTACTCCTTCAAGCTGAGTTTTAAATATATATAACAATTGGAAAGATCTGGCATTCCCTATGAAGCTTTAGTCATTCAAGTTGAAGTGCTATAGATTTTGGTTTAAACTTTAGATACAATGTCTTTTGGTAGAAACTCGACCTTCAATGCAGCAGACCTAAACACACAAATACTTTATGTCCTTCCCACCAGGATTGCTATAGTAGTAAAGGGCTTACTCTATGCATCATGTAGTAAGCCCATGATTGGCTTACTGCTTTTCCATCAGATGATGATACTGTGGTGTCCAACAGACAGGATGGAAAGGCAGTAGGCCAATCTTTGGCTTACTACATAATTCACAATTTTCTAGCTTTTTATTTCTTTCATACACCATAACAAATAATAATTTGACAACTCAAGGAATGCAGTGGAAAGGCCATTCACATCTTTGGTTAGTCTTTGGCAATGGAAATAATGGCAAGAATGTCAAGTAAGATGGCGCATCACTTGACATGTGCAAGCTCACTCATGCTTTGGCTTATATAGTGGCCCACTCGGCCAAACCAAGACCGAATTCACTACCAGATATATTTGATAGTAATAAAGCTTGGATAAACTACATTCATACCCAAATAATGTCATAAACAATAAGCTACAGCCATACCCAAATAATGGCAGACACAAGCAATGTAAACTTGGTCTTCGAATTGCTCCAATCAATTAGTTTACCCAGTTATAACAAAACACACAAACTCTCGAAATCACCCAGTTATATCAAAACACAGAAACTCTCGAAACCAGGGAATCAATTTCTCTTCTTTAATGGAAATGGAATCTGAAACACAAAAAATTCTTCCATGAAATGCCAAGCAAACAAGAATGCTACGTGACTTTCAACATAGCGATTTGGTACAAACAAGTTTACATGGGAAAAATAGTACAATACGGATTTGCTTGCTTTTCAACCATTTTGTTTTACCATTCATCACAACCATTCACAAAACTCAGCGATTGTTGAAATGATTTTCCTACTCAAATCATTTGCCCATTATGTCATTTGATTAGTAAGTACGAAACAAAAACAGAACATCATTCTTCTCACACAACCATTTTCTTATCAATAATAATTCAAGAGAGAAGGCAAGCTTGGGTATCGATTTATTCTCACGGATCAATCTTCATTTTACCATAACATTAATTTACAACAATAACATCATTTTACCATGGCCTCCAAGTTCAAGGTAATGAACATCAATTAAATCTGTTGGGCACGCTCACAAGTGCCATTGTTATGAGTGCAGTGCTTTCATACCCCAAATCTATTAACAAATTTAGTTCTACTAACTCGCTTAGAATTCTTTTCACACATTCACAAATCATCTCAGTGATTTGGCATCACAATTAAACGCAGGAAATAATATATCTCTCAAGAAAAGCCTCCATCATTACAACCACAACTTCGACAACAACCTTGATAAGCATTCAATGGGATAGAGAAGATTCTACCAACAATTCATAGACAACGAGTCTAGAGACATGCAGATAAACTAAATAAAATTATTCATATGTAAAACAAATTTATATTTAAAGACAACAAAAGATTAAATCGATAGCAAAGATAGAATACTTATCTTATCAATAATTTGATCCAAGCAAGTGATTGAGTGTAAACAATTTTCCACCCAATCTTAGACAATTCTTTATGGATGCCACCCCTTGGCCAAGCTATGAGACCACTAGGGTGAAGGGAAATAGTTTCAAGAGTCTAAGGTCACTCATCCCATCCCACTATCAATAATTCGATCCAAGCCAGTGATTGAGTGTAAACAAATTTCCACCCAATCTTAGACAATTCTTTATGGATGCCACCCCCTGGCCAAGCTATGAGACCACTAGGGTGAAGGGAAACAATTTCAAGAGTCTAAGGTCACTCATCCCATCCCACATTGCTTCCAAGAATCCAAGACCAACCAAGAAAACTCATTGCAAAGTTCCTATTTCAAATCTTCCAGTCATCGCAGCTCTGGTACTCTCTCTATTTCCCCATACAACACAAAAAAACACTCACTTCTCTGCTCCATGGTACCTCGAGAATCATTTTCTTTTCGGTGTTCTTTAGTATGTGCAGTCGGAGCTCCAAGCTACTTACAAATTTCCTTCTAGCAAAATTTTGATTCTTGGATATTTAATGATAAAAAAACTACAGTAAATGGAAGCAAATTCTCCATTCTGCCCAGTCTCTCTTGTTACATTGCAGTGTCCTCCTCATTAACTTTGGTTTTTCCTTTCTTTCTACTACCTTCTCAAGGCTTTGCCTATTAATTGTCATGGAGAGTAGACAAAACTCTCCTAATTAGAATAGCCTCCTTCTCCATGGTTGATGAGAGGGAAAATTAGTCTTATCCAAACTCTTCTTGAATGCATGAAAGTAAGGATGTGGTTAGGCTTCTTAATGAGATGGAACCTTTCCAGTGCCCATGCCCATCACATTGTCATCTTTCCATTCAAATCAAACTAGGTCTTCTAACAAACCACCATTAGCATTAAAAGAGTGGATGAAATACATGGTAAATACAAAAGGTAAGATTAGGAGACAAAGGTAGCTAGGATTATAATTATTTCCCTTGGAAAACCCTATCTCTTCCCTTCTAGTGGACTCATAGCCTCTTAGGTGCTCTTTTTTAGTCAACCTTGGACCTCTATATATTATGTTTCAATATAAATGATAAAAACGATGAAGCCTACAACCTGGTCCTTATGACTACATTTACATATATGCATATCCATTCACTAGTTGGGCCTTAGCCTTGAGCTTTGCACTAGGAATTGATACTGGAATACTTACATCTTTTACATATAGGGTCATTTATCTAACTTGATTTCCACCATTACAACTCTTATCTACACTTGGCACATAATTGGGTTTAATACAATCTAGGGGTCAAAACTGGGGATATTACATGGTTTGAACCTAAATCATATTCATGCACATGATCATCAACATTTGGAATGGGATATGAATGAAAAATGCCTTTAATTTGCAATGCTTCCATTATTTTTTTTAGGGTTTTTGGTTCATCTTGTTTTGGAGATTCGATGCTTTAAATTCTCCCTTAACTCCACTTCAAAATTGGGCTTCCTAGGTGCATGTTGTTGGAACCATTTTACTAGCACAAGTTCCTGTAGGTTGCTTCTATGAATGTGATCTTGTTGTTAAATATTGTGGTTTCGGTTTCTTTTGCCACTTTGTCCTCGATAATTCTTCTTCCTACCACTTCTCTAGCTTATCCTTGGATTTCTTGAATACCCTCCTTTGCTAACCACTATTCTACACCATTTCAAAGACCTCCAATGAGCATCATCCCGCTTTGCCCCCTAACTACAGGTCGAAACCTTCAACAATGATTTGGCCATGCCAACCAATAAATCCACAATTTCCATCTATAGAATATATATGCAGTAACATATATACATTAAGTATATGCTTTTGCAAATCCATTTAGCTAAATGATAGTTTGTGAAAATGTGCCTATGGGTGGTGGTTTTTTATTCTTTTTTTTTACCTTGAAATACTTGAGGAATGATGCTTAATGCCATAGAGGGCTCCAAGTATTGTTGTATTGTCTTATGTTATTTTGGTGAAGAAATAGGATCACCAAAGATCTCTCTGAATTGAGATACAATTATGTGTCGAACAACATCTTTATGAATAATTGAAGAGCAATGAAAGGACTCTAGATTCCATGCTTGATCCAAGTGGATACTGGTGGCCACCCACCTGTTCCACTAATTCAAAATGGTTCCACATCTTGGCATTTTTTCTACATTTTTTTGGGTCCCAAACTTATGGGGCCGTTTTGTGGCCCTAAATGATATTTTTTTGAGCACAACAATGCCCAACATGTAGCCAAATGTAGATGTTGGGACGTTTGGAATGTGTACTTGTCAGATAGAACTTTTCGAAAGGCTACCGAGCGCCCCATTAAACATAGATTGTAATCAAAATTTAAGCCTTTGGGAAGTTGACGTATCAACTAATCACATCGGGGCCCACAAACCTTTTGGCATTTCATCTTTTGGGGTTAGGGTTTTGGATGTTTAAGGTTTTCTCGTTGATGCTTTATGTTAAAAATTAATTTTTGGCCTCTTTGTAATTATCTTCTTGTGAATGAGCGTAGTTGACACATCTTTTTCTTCAGGGATAAGCTACCACCATTCTAGCTAGTTTGTGTGCTTTTCACTTTATAGTCTTTTGTATTCCATCATTAATAGAATGCGAGTTCAATTGTTTTACTATGTTTCTTGTAATATATTTGTGTGTTTCTTTGTTATATATCTTCCTTCATTTCATTATCGACATAATCCATATCAATGTTATAAAATAAATCTTCTCTTTGTTGTTTCTTTGTGCATGTCTCTGGCAAGGTCATGCTATTAAGAATTGGGTCTTGAACTAGTTGAGCTTGGGGAAAAATACTCCTGCCGGCCCAAGAAGCCTCCCATGGAAAAAGAAAAGAGAGACAACAGAGCAAGAGATCCTATCCAACTGTTGCTCGAGGAAGCCCTAACGCAACATAGGAATGAGATGATGGATAATTTCGACCAAATCCTTCAACGACTGCCAATAGTAATGGAGGCACCTTTAACTAAAAATCACTTTGGAGGTGTGACGCCATTCAAGGTACAAGTTAAATTTGATATTCCTTTATTTGAAGGCCAGATAGACATCGACACTTTGGAAAAATGGTTAAGTCTCTTAGAGGGTTATTTCTCTATCCAAAAAATTTCCAACAGTGAAAAAATCACCTTCGTGCTCCTTAAATCCCTTCCCCATGTTAGATATTGGTGGGAAAATTATTGTGAGAAACATGCCAGAAACGAGTCTACAATTTTTGGGCCAGAACCCACTTGGGCATATTTTGTTGATTCCCTCAAGGAACAATACTACCCTATTAGAAACAATGATGATGAATACACAAGATGGAGAAATCTACGCCAGGAGAGAGACTAGACGGTGTCAGAGTACACCAACATCTTCCATACCCTGCGCACAAAGTTGGGTATTAAATACTTCGAGTGGCACCTGGTTCTGAAGTATCACAATGGCTTACATAGGTACATCCAAATAGATATGGAGTTCCTAGAAATCTCCTCACTGGGAGCTTCTTACCGATATGTTTTCAAGATCGAGCAAAAGTTCAAGCAAAAGAATAAGCGAGATTTTAGTTCTGCAAACCCATCACAACAGAAGCACGGTAAAGGTGGCCCTAAATCCTAGAAAAAGGGACATAGCAAGGATGGACAAACCTAGGACAACCAGTTCAAGCCACAAGCAAATAAGGGTAATGAGAAGTCGAAGAAGGACACTGGAAAGTGATGCGAGTTCCACAAAATCTGTTGGAACAACACTGTTGAATGTCGCTCCAAAGAATCATTGGTGGTTGAGATGAAATCCCCAGAGTCAAATACCGACTAAGACTTTGATTCAGAACTAGATAAGGGAAAATGCATCATTGACGGGGAACCTAGCGTCACCATCACTACCACAAAGGTCTACCCATAGGAACCATCGGATCCTGAAGAAGGGAGCACCTCTTCTACTCATAGATGTGGGTGAAGGGGACACCACTCCATTTCATTGTTGACAGTAATATTCAGAATAACCTAATCTCATCAAAGGTCATTAAGAGGCTGAACCTAACAACGATGTCTCACCCTCAACCATACACCATCGGTTGGCTCAGCTAGGGATGAGACATCCATGTTAGACAAAAATGTTGTCTGCACTACAAAATCATGCCCTTCAAAGATGAGGTATTGTGTGATGTTTCCACACTTGAATTTTGTGATGTTCCTTTAGGACAACCATATATGTGGAAGCATAATTTTGTTTACAAATCTAAGCCCCCTAGTGCCATTATTACTTTGGCAGGTCAACTCTACATGATACTAGATGAAGTCCCAAATATTGCAGTCTCTTTGCTCTCCGTGAAGAAGTGCAGAAAGGTGATCTCTCGGACCAGGAGATTTTTCCTCTTTATGGTCCGGTCGGAAGGTGAATGGAAGATCATTGCAACTGTCAAAACCTCTACACAAGGTCTCTCTACATAGCAAAATCAGGTCGAGAAGATAGTAGAAGAACACAAAGACATATTTTCCTCACCTACGGGGGTACCTTTGCACTGTCAAGTAAAGAACTCAATTGATTTGAAACCGAATGATCCTCTGCCTAACGACCCTATATAAAGATGCTCTATTATGTAGAATGAAGAAATCAAATGCCATATCTAAGAGATAATTCTAAAGGGTCACATTAGACCAAGATCCTCACCTTGCGAGAGCCCAATTGTTCTGGTACAAAAGAAGGACGGGACACAACGACTTTGTATTGATTATAGATCCATGAACAAGATTGTAGTCAAGAATTGGTACCCAATCCCCTAGATCGATGATCTTCTAGATGAACTCAAGGGCACCAAATTTTTCAATAAGATTGATCTGAAGTCACGCTACCACCAGGTGTCGATTGGGAAAACTGATGTATGGAATACAACCTACAAGTATAAAGAAGGTCTCTTTGAGTTGTTGGTCATGCCTTTCAAAATGACTAATACCCTGACCACATTCATGTGAATGATGGATGATATATTGTGTCCATTCACAAACTTCTTTGTGGTTGTATATCATGATGATATCCAACAGGTTTTGGGCACCCTGCGACAACACAAGTTATATGCCAATTTGGAGAAGTGTTCCTTCAGCATGTAGAGAATTCAATATTTGGGATACATCATAGATGATCAGGGTGTGCATGTGGATCCAACCAAAATCCAAGTCATTTGTGATTGGTTGGCCCCAAAGACACTAACCGAGCTTCGTAGCTTCTTGAGCCTCACCAACTTCTACCGCAGGTTTGTGTTGGAGTCCTCTCATATCGCTTGGGCCCTAAGCTAGGTGACCAAGGGTGGAGCCAAGGCCAATCTTGTTTGGGTTCTACCACAACAGAAATCATTCGAGATTTGGAATTCCTCCTCTGCTCAACACCAATTCTTATTCTTCTAGACCTGCAACAACCATTTGAGATTGAGATAGATGCTTCAGATTATGCTATCGGTGTAGTTCTCACTCAGCATGGGCATTCGATGACCTATCACAGTGAAACCTTGTCTGACGATGTTCGCAGATACCCCACCTATGAAAAATATATGTACTCCATTGTCCATGGATGTCAATAGTGGAAGAATTACATTCTGGGAAAGGAAACAATCATCCACACTAATCACATGCCTCTGCGATTTATGTAGACACAAGGAAATTTACAGAATGACCACCATTAGAAGTGGTCCACATATCCACAACAATTCCACATGAATATCAAGTATAGGAATGGAAACACCAAATATGTTGCATACGGCCTCAACTGACCCCTAATTGTGGTGCTAACCACAATTCTTAACTCTTATGGGCATGAGACCTCTAGGTGGCCACAATTCTATAAAAATGAACCCGACTTTGCTTCTACCTATTAGACATTGAGTGTAGGAAAACTAGTTCTAGAATTTCATCTCCAGGATGGACTCCTATGCCCTCTAAGGCATCTCTGTGTTCCTTCAAGTGAGATTGCAAAGATTATTTGGGAAGCTCATTACAATTAGACGACAGAAAAAATTGGCATGGAAAAATAGTTGTAGTACTGCAAAATCATTTTTATTGGTCAAAGCTTCAACAAGATGTTAGCAAGTATATAAGATCTTGCAATGCCTACACCATTTCCAAACCTGCCATCATGAAACAGGGGCTATACACTCCTCTGCATACTCCTTATAAGCCTCGGTATTCCATCTCCATGGATTACATGTCTGGTCTACCTTCAACCAAGAATGGTAATGATTGTGTCTTCATGGTAGTTGATCGATTCTATAAGATAACAGTTTTGACACCTTGCAAGTAGATTATCACAATTGAGGCCATTGCTAAGATCTTCTTTGAGCATGATTGGGTTTATTTTGGGCTCCCATGGAACATTATTTCAGATTGAGATAGTAGGTTCTTGAGTACTTTCTGGTCCAACCTATGGTCAATGATGGACACCAAGTTGACCAAATCAACTACCTTCCACCCATAGACTGATTGAAAAACAAAGGTAGTCAACATGATGATTGTTCATATCTCAAGGATGTACAATTCCAAACATCCATGCACATGGGATGATAGTCTTCCTTATGTTCAACATAGATACAATACATCCCTCCACAACTCTATTGGCCACAACCCTTTTCAGGTGTGCTTGGGGTTCTAGCCAGTGGTCCCCATTGATGTAGCTCTACATATTGCAACTGCACAGAAGGAGTCATCCCATGCTAAGAACGAGTTCGATTAAGCATCCAATTTTTTTGAACGAATCCAACACATCCAACAACAAGTTCATGATGTTTTGTAGAAATCAAATGCCAAGGACAAGCAATGCCACGATCACATCAGGTACCACATAATTTTCAGGTGGGAGATAAGGTATGGTTGCATTTGAAAAAAGAATGCCTCATAGGACCCCATCAGAATCTTGTCCCACTCTGATACGGGCCTTACACCATCACTAAGGTTGTGGGTGATAATTCTTTTAAATCAAGTATTCCCCCTTTCCTTGGATTGCACCCTATTTTTAATGTCGAATTGCTTCGACCATATTTTTGACCTCTCCTTGACACTTCTGACGTTGTCGAGCACTTCCCCCCTACAGAACTCAATCCTGAATGGATTGAACATGAAAAAATTTATCAAATCATGGACACCAAGATGAAGGGCACCCACCAATAGAACATCCAACTTTATCAGGTCATCAAAGGAAGGAAATTTCTTCACCAAGGCAAGTGGCTCACTAGGAGTCAGATTAAACAAAAGTTTCCCCATTTGATAGAGGAACTTGATGCAATGGGGACTATTGCTTCCTAAGGGGGAGGAGTGATCCAAGTGGATAATGGTGGCCACCCACCTATTCCATTAATTTAGAATGGTTCCACATCTTGGTAGTTTTTTTTATAGTTTTTTGGGTCGCAAACTTTCGAGGCCATTTTGAGGCCCTAAACGACGCTTTTTTGGCACGACAATGCCCAAAATATTGCAAAAGGCACATATTGGGCAATTTAAAATGCATGCTTCTCGAATATACCTTTCCGATGGGCTATCGAGTGCTCGAAACAAAGATCGTATGAAAAATTTACACCCCCAGGAAGTTGATGTACATCTTTTGGCATTAACTTCTAGGGTTAGGTTTTGGATGTTTAGGGTTTTCTCATTGATGCTTTATGTTAAAAATTCCTTTTCGTCCTCTTTGTAATAATATTCTTGCAAATGAGCATAGTCGACACATCTCTTTCTTCGGGGATAAGCTACAACCATTCTAGCTAGTTTGTGTGCTTTGCATTTTATAGTCTTTTGTATTCCATTCATTAATAAAATATGAGTTCAATTGTATTATAGTGTTTCTTGCAAGATCTCTGAGTGCTTTTTTGTTATATCTCTTCCTTCATTTTGTTCTCAACATAATCTGGATCAATGCTAGATCTTCCTAAACATGTTGATTTGAAGAGATTGATTTGAAGTTGATTGAATTGCAGATAGTTTTCTGAGGAGACCAGTTGATATGTTGGAATTCCCAAATTTTAATTGAATTTTGATTGAGAGGACTTTGAAACTTGAAGCTTGACTATTATCATTTATAGTCCTCCATGTCAGGTACAAGGTGATAAAATTGTTGAAGATATAATCTTAAGCTTTTGAATTCTTTTGTTCTTCAATGGTTCATCACTATATCTTGTGGTTATATTGGTTGACCACTACCCATTTTGACTTGATTCATGTGGTGGTTTTGGTTGACCACTAACCACTTTGATTTCATCAATGTACTCCCCCCATCT
Source organism: Picea engelmannii (assembly GCA_009831015.1). Taxonomy (NCBI): domain Eukaryota; kingdom Viridiplantae; phylum Streptophyta; class Pinopsida; order Pinales; family Pinaceae; genus Picea; species Picea engelmannii. Next base: position 2,160 of record ML813452.1, on the reverse strand, counting down.
AGTGCAAGAGAGTAATTTTTTAACTCATGTTTCAATTTAAAAGACATGTATAATTGGTCCCCAATCACGCCCAAAATATCGATTTGAAACAACTATTTGAAAGCCTTATGCTTTTGTGATTTTTCCATGAAAATGTGTCTTTACTTGAGTTTGAACTATACATTAAGACTTATGCAACTTCTTGACTTGTTGATTCCATCACAAAGAGTTTATCCATCCATAATGAACCATTTTCTTTTTAGTTTTCTTCCTCTTTTTACAATTATCCAAATGATGATTTGTCTTCCCACAATGAAGACAATGATGGAGATCAAAACAATGATTCTCCACGCAAGAAATTCTATGATAACATTGGCACTTATTAGGATTTTTCTCAATTTTTTTATCATCAATATTCATAACTTCTTCATTAACTTCGAGAGCTTTAAAATTTTCATCAATAAACCTTGCACTCACAAACTGAACTAGTTTGGAGTAATTTGGAATATGAAAGTTGCTACCTTTGTCATGTCCTAATCCATGCTGATTCTTGTTGAGTTTAATTTATTCCCAAGGTCTGATAATCATCTTGGAAAAATCATTTTGGTGTTCTTCATAAATGTTTTCTTCCATAACTTCAAATTCACAGTTATTATTGTTGCTATCACTCTATACTTATGCTTGTAACCCATCTTTAACAAAACATTCATTCATCAATTCATTGTATGATTCCATCTCATGAATAGATAAGAAATTATCAACCATATCTTTTGTTGCCTCTGTATCAACCATCACACCTTTTGTATCACAAGTAACATCAACCTTTTGCATGAAATCATAAGTGTCACAAGTTGCAGTAACTTTTTGTATGAGGTCATTTATTGCACATGTTGCATCAACCATGTTCTCAATTTGTTGCTTCATTTCTATTGATTTTAGTGGGAATGCTTCAATCAATTTATTCTTGAGATCAATTTTTTTGTGAAGATCAATAACCCAATTATCCAATTCATGTGAGGAGCCTTGTAATTCTTCCATTTCTTGATCAGTGTTTTGAAAACATTTTCCTCCTTTACCCATTTTATATTTTTAATTATGTCACACTTGTTTGTGCTTGTTTCTTTTCTACCATGTCTGTTTTTTTTTATATCACACTTAGGGTATTGGGTACTACCCACCCCAAAGTATGATTTTGACAATGTTTAGACTTTGATGTAGCTTATAGAAAAAAATGATGAACTCCTTATTCAATTTTAGGTAAGTCTTTATGACAATTTTCACAAAGGGTTTTGCATCTCTACCCTTAATTAAATGACTCAAACTTGTTCAATTGACTATTTACTTTGCCATGAATCAATGCTCCATGAATATTATAGGAACAATCACATTTTAGCCTCGATTACACATTGCTTTGTGGATGATTGAATTGATGTCTTTGATCAAGTTTTTGTTTTTTGGCCTTATGTGGTATTCAACACTATATTCATTGCATGATATCAATTTATAGTACATGGATATAATCACCTAGTAAACTAAAGAGTGCCAATACATTGACACCTCATCAAGGATAATGATGACAACTCATAAATGTGATCTCATACTTTGTCATTTTCTTGGAACTCGCAGTCTAATATATTCAATCGTTTAACATGGATCAATTTTGGCAAATTGTTTTACTAGTGTAAAAATAAATAAAAATAGTGAAATACCCTAAATGCATGAATATATTGTTGACATCCCAAGGTTTGAAAATTTGGATTGTTTCATACAAAATTCAAATGTGATTCAAAAATATTTCTACACAAATATAGGATTGACAACACTCATGACAATTGTGGATCAACTTAAAGCACTTTCATAATTCAACAATTCCAGTTTAGTTGTACCTCAACTTTTGTCAAATTGAAAATAAAAAACAAATAAAATTGCAAACTAAGTACATTATGATGGTGATATTCATATGTGGACATTTTGGTAGACACTTGTTGTTTTGTACCAAACATAACTATTACAAAAATATTACGATAACCTTAGAAAATGTTGACTTGCTTCGATTTGATTTGCCCAAGTACAATGCATTATATCACATTATGAAGTTAAGAAATATTTTTTGGTACTATGATAAGTATCAATTCATTATATTCATTAGATTTCTTAGGAAGGTTATAATGGACACCTATT